>JAINUG010000035.1:4080830-4248330 GCA_029706075.1 Aldrovandia affinis | reverse complement strand
AATATCTTTTTTTATTCAAATAACGCATCAGGATTTGCAGAGGCAGTCGCTACCCGCCTTCTCGTGAGAAAGTGCCTCCCTGAAAAAACGTGGAACAATATTTGTTCTTATTAAACTGTTTTGTTGGCCTTCGAACGTGATATATTTTCCTATGGTAAATAACAACATTATAACAAAGACAGGAGAATGACATGAGGGAAAAAATGTCCAGAATGCCTTCCACACTGTTTTATGCATCCCTTATTTGGATCCAGACCCAAGCATTAAGATGGCATTAGAAGGCACAGTTACTAAGCAACCTCATATGCTTTGGCTTTTTGCAGGCCAAGTACGATTGCGCATTTGGATGTATTTTTTTAACTGTTGCTTTAATTTGCTGAATAATGAAAAGCGTCAAACCATTGTGGGTTGCGGGCATGTGGCCTTAAAATGCTTACAGTCGTCACGGATGGTTAGCAGGACGAGGGCTTCCCTGCAGAAAGAAATCCCAGAACCCGCTTTTCCGAAAAGACGGTAAACAGTTTAGTGCCATTTCAAGAAGAAAAGGGGGGCCCTGACAAATTGAGAGATTTTAAACAAGCCAGCAGCACATTTCCTGAGAGTCAGAAGTCAAAAAGAGAAATCTTTCGTTTTTCTTTTCTTTTTTATCTTCTTCTCACAGCGTTTTCGCAAACACAAAGGCGATGAAAGGCGTCAAACCTGGATGTCAGTTTTTCCCCTCCCTCACTCATAAGAACTTCCAGGTTCGCTCGCCGTTTTGCCCCTGAGTGAACGACTTTATTGTCTTATAATATCTGTTATCTTCTCCCAGCACGCATTCCACTTAGGGAGCTATATACATCATGTACACCCAACGGCGGATACAAATAAATCAAAGGAAAACCTCCTTAAAATAAACATATTAAACGGTGAGTCAGTTATGCGTTCGTAGCCCTTGAAAGAGAGCGAATTAACAGTCTGTACATTTTGGGGTTGGTCTATGCATTTTATTAAGACCTCGAGTGAACGGGAACCCCTATAAATCCGCAATAAATCCATTACGGAGCCCATGACACAGAACGTGTCAGTGAAGGGGCTGGGGGGTCTCTGTGGCTCCCTCTTCCCTTACACGTGGAAGGCCGGGGCCTCGATTCTCTTCATAAACGCTTTGGGACACGGCTGCATTAGAGCTAAGTGCCTCGTGAATACCAACATACAGTCTCGCGGACCTTAAATCATTGGATCATTAGACCTGAAATCATAAACTCAAAGCCCCAGAGTAATTGGAGGAAATGTGCAGGGTTATATATTCCAATCTAGTGCTTTTATGACTCCTGCTTGCATGCAGAAATGGGAGCTCAAAGAATCAGAGGCGGGTCCCAACACCACTGGGGGGATATTCGCTGATAGCGATGGGGTATACATATCGCTACATCTCAACCCTCTCACATTTTCTAAAACGTATGTTTATTACCCTTTTGTATTTGTTCGCTTTTTTCGGTGCCGGTTTCCCATTGTGGCTACCCGGCTCTAGGTGTGTTTTATGAGTTCTCCTCCGTGGAAGAGATGAATCAAAGGGCATAAAAAGAGGGAGGAGGTCCACCGGGACGCGGTGCAAAGAGAATACGCTCCATCAGTAGGCACCGTATCACAGCGCTGTGTCATACCCCTTTTTTTTGGCTTGTTGCTTCTCGCACACTTCAAAACAAATGAGCGAAGCATCGCGGCTTACTCGAATGAATGTTTTAAGAGCGCAGCGGTCGCTCTCCGCAGACTCCCACTTAGGGACGCGCGGGGTAATTGCCCCCACCACCGGTAGATGGAGTGGAGACTCTAGTAATTGCCTCTGTATCTATTATGTCTGTCTGTCTGACTGTCGTTCGGATAAGTGGGAGTCATGCATGGATTTGGAGGACCTTTTGAAGGTATTGGGTTTGCTGCCATTGGGAAGGGGGAGGGGGGGGAATCTATTAGATACCAAGCATTAAAACATTAGGCGTTTAAAAAACAGGCAGTCTCATTTCGTGGCAGAACGAAGGGCCCTTTCTTTTCAAATGGGTGCCAACAAAGACAACGGTAAGTGGTAGAGGTAACGGTCCCTCCTGAGTGGCGCTTTAGTTTAGTATGCAGCTGGAGGCATCTACTCAACTTCAGTGTTCGTTTTATGGCGTCATTAAATATATCAAAATAAGTAATCAAAATACAAGTGGTTTGTGCATGCCATTAGAATTACTCCAGCAGGCTACGGGGCAATAAATTGCACCACTCCCGTCAGGTCTTTGAAGCACAGGACAAGATTTATTCAGGTCTGAAGTGATGGTATGGAGAGAGCCGCTGATGTAAAGTGGGTTCACACGGGGAGGTCAATGGTAAAGCACGGAGACTTGTCATGACTCTTTATGAGTTAGTGTACTGCAGCTCTTACTGTAGGGGGTCCATGCTACCCACATCCTCGCGGTCTGGGGGAAAAGATTCTACCTGCATTTATATTCTTCTGTTGAATGACCAGATTAGGCTAGGCCCGATTCTCATCGTGGTGCAATGCGTAAACGCAGGGGGCAGCGGGTATTTCTGTATGTTTGACAAATACAAATCAGGACTAAAGTGGGCATAAAACCATTTGGACCCATTTTCGGTGAATTGGTAAGACTACTTTCTGGTAATGGCAGATGAGGATGAGGTTTGCTATTTTTTTTTACTGTTTTGTTTTTGCCCCACGTTTCCTGAAGAGACCAGATTATGCTGTCCTACAATTATGATAGCACAATTCTTCCATTTCCCTGACACGTCCACCCTACACTTTTTTCTAGTGTTCCACTCCCCTATCTGTCCCCATTATTGTGTTTGCAAATAGCAACAATGATTTCAGTTTTTTTACATTTATTTTATGGTAATATTTGGTGCTGATCTGTGAAACCGAACCATGTTCGGCTTTCTGGAATAGGCGACTAAATACTAAATCATTATATCCACATCAGGCTCTGTGTGTCAATCTTGGCATTGTTGAGATTTTTATTTTGATTTTTTTAAGGCTGATGTGGCTGTGCCCTGATTGGCCAGCAGATGGTCACACCATCCTCTTGGATTTTGGAAGGGCACAGTAATATCCTGCCCAGTTCCACCATCCTGTTTTTTCACAACAAATGTTTGCCCCCTTGCCCCTTGTGTTAATATCGTGAAAATGTAATCTATTGTGTTTTCTTGTTTCAAATTAGGTGACTAGAATTAGTATTAGTCTAAGAGTATCACACAGTATCATTTTATCCCTCTTGTTAAGAAATATGCTCCCCATCATCAATGACAAGATATACAGTACAGAGGACAGTGCACTGGTTGTGGTTCTGCATGTATGTGAGTGTGTACATGTGTATGAGTGTGTATGCATGTATGTGAGTGTGTACATGTGTTGAGTGTGTTTGTCTATGTGAATGTATTTGTGTTTGTCTGTACTAAGTGTGTGTACTATGCATGACTATCTATGAATGTGTTTGTCTGTAGAGTATGCATGTGTGTACACCTGTATGAGTGTGTATTCCTGTATGTGAATGCCAGTACTCACCACACTTAACTGGCTCCCTATAGCAGCACAGATCTAATTTAAATCGCTTGTGCTGGCAAAGAAGGCCACAAGGGGAGCCACTCCCTCACACCTTACACCCGGCTAGACCCCTCCGTTCTGCCTCCTCTGGCCAGCTGACTATCCCGTCCCACCTCTTCAGACCCACCTCTGTTTTCTGTTGTGTTGTTACTTTACTGAGCTCTTTCGCTAGCTGTGATTGTTCTTGCCGTGTTTACATGCAGACATTGTAAGACGCTCTGGAGAAGAGCGTCTGCCAAATGCCAAAAATGTCATGTAAATGTATTTTTCAGTACTGTATGTAAGTGGGTATGCCAATATATAAATGTTTGTCTGTACTGTATGAGAGTTTATGTCTGTATATGAATTAGTTTGGTCTGGCACTGTAGTATGTAAGTGTGTTTGCCTCTATATGAATCAGTTTTGTCTGTACTGTATGTAAATGTGTATGCCTGTATATGAATTCATGTTGTCTGTACTGTATGTAAATGTGTATGCCTGGCAAAGTGTTGACAAAGCCAACGCCCACCATCCCTCCTCCTCCACCTCGCCGTGACAACATGCTGTGGCGACCAGAGTCCCACTGTGCTGGAGGTCGAGGTGCAATTAGTTGGGAGCAGATGATCGTCCCGTTCCAGCCAGCGTGGCGCCATCACCCCCCCCCCCCAACGGAGCATGGGGGCAGGTGTGCGTGGGTCTGAGTGGGGCACTAACAAGATGATGTCAGCTCTGTGCAGTGGGCTGAGAGGGTGAGTGTGTGTGTGTGTGTGTGTGTGTGTGTGTGTGTGTGTGCGCAGAATGAGGGGGGAAGGCTTTCACAAACACTCACATAAACACAGCATACGCTCCCCATGTGCCCGCATCATCACACCCTGCCCGGCATGAAGGGCCACCCTCCCTCAGCTCTGTCACAGTTCACAGAAGAGCCATGGAGCTGCCTGACACACAGCTGACACCACCCACTCCCGCAGAACGTGCGATGCACATAATTGAAGCACGTTGGCGAGCTGATGTTCTCCGCGAGAGACCTATCCTCCGCTTTCAGTCTGTCTGAGACGCGTTGATGTAAACTCTGTGATAATAGGCTATGCCTAACTAGGCACACAGAAGTGGCTCGAACGCATCTGTTTGATGACAATTAACATTACATACACTGATATCCCTGAATCGCTTCTGGATGTTCGGAGCTAATCATCCCTCAAAGGCTTTGATTTTAAACAAAAACAGTAAACAAACTTCCCAAATCGCTCTGTGTGGAAATAAAGAAATTGAAATGGAGCGACGAGGGGGGCTGGTGAACAGAGAGGATTTCCCCAGCGCAGGTGCTGTCGATCTGAGGCGCTTTCCCAGAATCCCGGGGGAAGCGGAGATGTGGCGGCTGACTTCATCAGTGCGGTGGGTGGAGGGAACCCATCGAGACAGCCTGGCGCCAGCCTGGCTAGCGATATCCCCCCCACCCCTTCCACCCCAATCAGCCGATGCTCAGGAGTGGGCCACACCTCTGTCAGAGGGCAGTGCCACTCACTTAATTGCACAATTGTAGTTGTGTCAGCTCAATGCATCATGGAACTGCGCCGTTGAATCGGGAGTGGGGGATACTGACTTTGCAGTGTAGGTGCCCAGGTCTGGGAAGCCTGCTGTAGGTTTTTTCAGCTAACCAAACTTAGCAACAAGTGAAATCACTAATAATGTTTTAAGAATACATAATGACGACAACAACGGGCCGTTCAGTCCATCTAGGCTCCTCATTATCCAGTCTGAAGAATATCCAGTACTGCCTCAAACCTGGACTTGAATACCCCAAGTGCTTCTGCCTGCACTACATGACCTGGCAAGCTGTTCCAGACATTGAAAACTGTGTGAAAAAATGCTACCTTATTTCCATGCAGAATTTGCCTTGAACTGATTTCCACCTGTGCCCTCTTGTTCTGCTGACTGAACTCAAATTTCTTTGGTAGTTCACTTTGTTAATCCCTTTTATGAATTTAAAAATCTTCAATCAAATCCCCCGTTAGTCCCCCAAGTGAGAGTGAGAGTGAACAAAAGCTGAAAAGAAGAGCACTGCAGCTTTGTGTGTGCATAGCTGTAATAAAGCTGCATAATTGTGTGACATGTTATCTTTCCATACATACAGCACTGTATCATCTAGCAAAGCAGCGTGTGCAGGAATTCCATGTCAGAATGCAGGTCAGACAAAGAGCTGTACAGTAGCTCTCTTCATTCCGCTTGCTCTTATACTCACTTAAAACGTTTTTAAAAAATATACTTTGGAAAAGCATTGGGAAATTAAACCACAAAAGGATTACAGTCACTTACTTTGAGTAGTGCACATATTTGTGAATGAAGGGAAAGCGTAGCTGGTTTAGACATCTTTACGCAGACCTTGAAAGCAGATGGCATCAAAAGGCACTTACTAGAAACACAGGCGTATGCTATGCTTGAAAACTACCAAACGTATATCACTGGAACTTGCAAAATTATTTCTCCCCTCCTGCGGACCACATAATTAATAACCAGTAATAATTTAGTTGTGGAAGGACCATAAGAACCTTAAGGAAGCATCTGGGCTTTTAAAGTGATACTCCACCTGAACACACTGATTCGGGAAGCGTTGCATCGCTTTACTCTCTATGGTGACCAGTTCTCACCTTTTGAATGTACAATGAATAATAAGAGTTTCCTGGGCCGTAAACCACCATATAGGGTGTTACTGGGGCTAGAGTCAGAATGCGTGCTAATGGATTCAGATAAATGAGCTCACACATAGCTGACACCTACCCCTTCCAGGATCATCACCTTCAACCGTTTCTAATATTTGAATATTTATTCACTTCTCTACCACTTTAGTCCATCTGGCAGATATTACAACAAGCTACAGTAAAGTAAAGATAGATGAATAGTCATCCTTGGTTAAAGTTAAAAAAAGCATGATGTTGCATTATGTCATCAGCAGGTGCACCTACAATGAAGTCATCCCCCGCCAATGGGAATGAGCTCGTCGTGGCTGCGAGATTAATGAGAAAAGTCCCAAATGACATCATCCAAGTACACACTTCTGAATCATGCAAGAGCTGATCTCATAGTCATAGGCTCCTGGGAAGCAAAGCAGAGATTTTTACTCTTAACTGTACATATGTCCAAACGATCGGTGTGTTGCTGGCTTTACATCTCAGTTGGAATGAACGAGCTAAGTTGATGTAGGCAAACATAAGTGCTCCGTTTACGCTCTAATCTGGACATCTGCACACCAATAGCTCACTGCGCACACGCTGTGAGAGTACGACCTACCCTATAATAAAAGTGCTGCTGTACTCAAGCGTTCCCCTTACCTTTACACACCGTCCCTAGACTGCGTCTCACCACCTCTAAAAACAAAAACCAAGGCAAAGTGCACGTGCACCTCACCTCACAAGCAGACCGGCCTTCCCCCCAGGGCTTGTCCATCTGTCAAACTCGCGCAAAGGTTCATGGATCCGAGGAGGTAGGGGAGGGTGGGCGGTGATGGCAGTGACCCAGGCGCTAATGAGATGATAGATCTGTGGTGAGGCAGGTGTGTGGTGGGCAGGGCAGGTGAGGGCAGGCAGGACTCCGGGGGCCTAGGTTTACATTTACATTGACATTTTAGGCATTTAGCAGACGCTCTTATCCACAGCGACTTACACAGTTTTACATTTCTTTACACACAATCCATTTATACAGCTGGACATTTTACTGAAGCAATTCAGGCTAAGTACCTTGCTCAAGGGTACAACGGCAGTGCCCCACCTGGGATTTTAACTTGCAACCCCTGAGTTACAAGCCCAGTTCCCTAACCACTATACTATATATGCCATTTAGCAGACGCTTTTATCCAAAGCGACTTACGGTAATGAATGCGTACATTTTTCAGTATATGTGGCTCCAATGGGAATTGAACCCACAACCTAAACGTTGTTAGCGCCATGCTCTACCTACTGAGCCACACAGAACCGCTGTGTGGTTCTACACTATACTACACTGCAGCCTACAGGTGTGGGCACTACACTTAAATAAGTGACATCCCTACATCTGGCAGCGAGGGAGCCGAAGGCTGACAACTATGGAAGCGCTCGCCCGCTCTCAGCACAGCACCACGGAGCAGAACCACCTCGAACAAAAGGTCACCGTTTCCCCAGTTCTAACCATTTAAAGGTGAGGATGGCATTACAAAATGTGCGAGGAAGCCCATAACATTATTAAGTTAGGATTATTACTATCATTGCATCTATTTTCTCGGAGGTAAAGTCATATAATGATTCTGGTCATTTGGCATTAAACTTTGTAAGCTTGGATGATGTGGAACTTCGGATACTTGGAAAATGAGAATATGTTCAGTAAACACTGATGTTCCTGCATATTGTTTGCTATATGTCTCTGTGCAGAGATGATTCATCGTGCCCCCATAGATCACACAAGAGGCACACACAATTTCCATTCAGGTTATCTCCACAGTTGAAACCGAGGACAAACATTCTCAAGTGCATCGTGTACCAAACCACCTCCTCTTCTTGATCTTCGGTGGATTTAAATGGAAGGATGTACTTTCTACCCCCACAGAGATTAGAAATCTCAATACCCACTTGAAAATGTCACTGTAGCCCTGAGTACATCCCAACAAAAAGTACACAATGGCATTTCAGCCGACCCAAGAAGGAAGACATTATTAAGGAGTTCCACACACTCACGATGACATACATCCACACGATGTAGAGAGGAGTTCAACCCTGCATGGCCAGTATTCCTCAGTGCTATTCTCCTTTCATTCTTTCTAGTCACTCACACCTAAACTATGTCCTACAATTTGTTTAGCGAGATATGGACTTGAGTTATACTCTGGCCAACCTCCCTGTGTACAGCTGGTCATTTGTATTCTTCGAATAAAGCGTCAAGGAGAGGCTGTGAGGACTGCCACAGGCTTCCAGGCTTGACTAGGTGCGACTGTACAGGGAGGGGGATAATGACAGTTGTACTCTTGACTTACACCGACTTACACCGAGGCCTGATCACAGTCTTACCGAATGAGGTAGTCTTTGCCTGCTCTTAATGAAGGGCTTTATGTCCATGAGGGCATGGCAGGTGAGCCACTCTCCTCTCACATTCACACTCCCACCCTGCTCTGTAAACCATCTGTCCCCCGGGGGGGGAGGCCCTCATGCCTGGCACAGCCGGCCAGCCTGTCTGACCACATCCCCCCTGGCACTGATGGCAGCTGTGTGTTTCTCCTCTCCCCACTCGGTGCCCACAGCCAGACTGGTGGCTCCAGGTGCCAGGGGGGTAGCTGGGCGCTCAGGCTCCCAGACAGCAGATGCTGCCAATTAACTTCCCCGCCACAAGCCCTGCAGAGGGGGTGGGGGGGGGGGGAGTGAGCACAGCACTTATGAGGGTGACTGGAGTCACCGCATGGTGGGCCTCTCACCGCTACGCTGTCACTTTTCACCGCTCTGTCCTGGGGTAACAGATGTCACCATGGGGGCCCAGAGAGCACATCTCAATTAGATGAGGAGGAAATAGCCCCCCCGCTGCCCAGCCCCTGGGCCCCAATAACAGTAAATTCATTCATCTGAGTTCTGTTTGTTTTCATAATGTTACTGTCAGGCTACTGTTAAATGTTGCTGCAATGTTATGCAAACTACACTATGACATGGCTGCCAACTTTGAGAGATGACAAAGAGTGAAATTTGACTCTTGACACACTTTTTTGGATGATATTGTTGAAAGTGGGCAGAAGAGGGGGGGTTACTTAGGGGGTACTTGAGTGATTTTTTCCTAGTGTGTGTTTTCCTTATAGTACGTACGTTACCACAGACACATTTACAAAATGGGCCTTTGGTAGCCCTATACAAACAGAAACTGCATTGATATGAATATGCATTAGAAACCACAGGTGTGGCATAAGAGTGCGTGAAATGGGTAAATCGCATGAGAATCAAGCCTAATGGGTTACAGTTGGCAGCCCTGTTTTATTTTAGAACCATTTCAAAAACCAGTGGCAAGTGTAAGACATTAGGGATTTTTGCTTGAATGAAAGAAATTGGTGAAATGATTTTCAAAGCCCATAAGACGGATAATATCAGATGGAGAAACTTGGAAAGAGCGGATCAATGACTTCGAAGGAGGAGGTAATCATGGTGGTTAAGAGCTCACGGCCGTCTTCCACAAGTGGCCTCAAGAAGACGGGCTGGTAATGACAGTGACGTGCGGAGAAGCTGTACATCACAGACGGGCTTGAAAGGCAATCCTTCAGCACAGACAGACCTTTTTTTAACGTGCCCCGCGTGACTGACAGCCCAGGCCCGAGACAGGAGAACGGCACGAAAACAGGCGGCAGCTGCCAAGCCTCCGCGGCCCTGTCCGCTGGACACCGCGCTGACCTCTCCCTGAGCAGTGCCCGGGTGAGGGGAAGGACGTGACAGGCGTGGCTGCGCCGGAAAGAGCCGTGAAGTCTGCATTCTCTATTAGCTGCGATGTGGCTAACGACTGAGACCAATTTCTTTCGAATCGTATCTGCGGCCTTAATGTCTGGCTGGCGACACAAACGATGACATGCGCAATCCATAATGCATGGGGGGTAACATCTATAGAACTTTGCCATTTCTAATCAGTTCCAGACCCTTTAGGATGGGGACGCTGGGGTCCAATGACTCTGGAAGCAGGAGGATTAATGAGCCCCAGGGCACCCAGGAAGCCAACTCCTGCAGGAAAAGGGAATTAGTGATACGAGGGTGATTCCGCCATAAAGGGTATGTACAGGAGAGTGTGCACATGTGAATGAGGCAGGTCACATTTGAACTGGAGGGGTACAGATACACTGGGCACGTGTATGTTTGGAGCAACTGAGGAGAATTTAAACTAGGGGGCCGGGGAGCCTTGCAGACTGTTTCCATGTTAAAGTTGATTTTGAGGGGAATGATTTCTCAGTGGTCCATTGGTCAAATGTGCTGAAATTTCATATATCAGGTCTATGCGGCACAGAGAATTTTATAACGACACACACTTGAGAATAGAATAGCCTGCATTTCTGTCTACATATATTTGCTAAGTTTGACTGCAAAGTAATGAACAAAACTTGACAGGGTGTAGTGTATTTATAGAGGCTACATACACATAGGCTATATTGTTATGAAAACCCAATTTAAAATATGGCAGATTTTATTTGATTTAAATTAATTTGTCACCCACATGTCCATTGACCATACATTTTCAGCAATTTATCAGTCAATTCAAGTCAACAAATATGTCTGAGATGTATTGTTTGCTTGATGTTGCAATTTATACAGCGAACTATTTTTATGTATATTCTTGACTATTGCTATCAATCAGTGGACCAGTAGATGCTTCATGTCCAGTTGCCCAGAAACAGCACGTTATATTATGTAACTCCAGTGAATGTGATGATATGAACTCACCATGGCGCTCTCACTTGACCTATGTCAGGACAGTGTTCTCAAAATACACACAATGCTTTTCCTTTTCCTTTTACTCACTGTAAAAACAGCCTAACAAAATTCAAAGGTTTGAGCGGTGGGCACATTTTGTGCCATGGTGCGTTCACTGGGATTTCCCTGCTTTTTCAGCTTTGTCAACTCTTCCAGTCAACTAAAACATTGTAAGGTCAATTAAACAGTCAACTAAAATGCCACATGGTGACATCTGTTTTTGACCAGAATATATACAGGCAGTGGGGATGAGAACAACACAATACACAAAAGAGTAGAGGGAGCAACCCTCTACATAGCAGAAAGCATGATGGAATAAGGGGTATGGCAGGAGTCACCAGGAGTATGGTGGGTTTAAGCCAGCCAGGGTTCCTCATATTACTCTTGGTCTAGTTCCTCCCCACTTTGACCACAGGCTACCGGCTGTCCTTAGTGAAAGACAAGCCTCTCCTCTGATCAGTGTTAGCTCTCTTCTGTAGTACTGTGTGGCCTGTAGGGTGTAAAATAGTCATTTGCTCATAGGGAAGTGCATCAGGGGAATTCATGCATTTAAGCCGCAGTACCCCTTATGCCCCTGTGGGTGGCACAACAGAGACTCCAAAGGCACAATTGCCGATTCCTAATTGAGCAGAAAAAGGGTATAAATTGTATAAGAGGAGGGAAAACATTTTTAAAAATCAACGACTTCAACTAAGCAGGGAAAATATGTCATGATGTAAAAAATTTGAGCAAGATCCTGCTGAACTGATGTCAATGGGCCACTTGGATCAAGTGACCACATCATGATCACATTAGCTAGCCAAAGCCATCTACACGAGGGTATAACATTTTATACAGGTGAATGCTAGTAATATTAGAGAGAATTAGGAGCGGCGTAATATTATCGGACACTGAATGCGAAGGTGATGAAATTCAGATTTATTCTCAATATGTAGACACAAATTCCAACACTAAGGAAAAAGTTAACTAAGACGGTGGATAAAGGAGTGAAGAAAAAACTTTGCAAAGTAAAAAAAAAAAAAACTTGAGGGTAATGAAGCTATTATAGAATGTGGTTGTGGGTTATATAGTTGGCGAAATGTTTTTGGGAAGCCTGTGGATCTGCCTGTGCCAGATGTTTAAATAGTCCTGACTGTGCAGCTCAGTTGGCGGTCTGTGAAGAGGGAAAGAGGTGGCGGCTGGCTGCACACATGCGCGCTACTGTGCGCTCTCCTGAATTGAAGACGTATGTTGCAGTGATGGGACGGTCCTACGATTTCAATTTTTCATTCCAACCTTGGGAAAAGAGGTAAAATGTAGATAAAAAGTTGTTAAAAAAAAGAAATTCAGAGAAGATTTCAGATGAATTCAAATAGGGAGGGGGCGCTGCATTCACCAGTGAAGAAGTTAGAGATATTCCAAAATGACAAACTGATACTGTGGAAGTATTAAGGGAAAAGGTATTGTGTTCAAAATATCAGTTTAGTGCAGCCTCAGGCATGGATTTATAAATGTATATATTTATGCTGAACCTTGGCTCACAATTTAACTGAAGTGTTCATTTTCTTCTTCACACTGTCTGGGAAGTTCAATGATCACCAAAATGAGTGAAAATTCATTGTTTTGCTTTGAAAAAAGTAACACATGCATTTATTGTTTAGACAAGGATAAATGTTGATTGAACCCAGGCTATATCCAGTGTGAAGTTAGCACACGTGCATACAAGACTAAGACTAGTATATTTAACCAGGTACTTATGCAGTCAACATAAGGAAACACCCCACTGTTGCCTATACAGTTGACACAAAAATTATTCACCCCCTGCCATTTTTCACATTTTATTTTCTTACTCCATGGAATCAAACTGGATTTAATTGGGATTTCTTGCCACTGAGAAACACAAAATACACTATAATGCCAAATAAAATAGCTGAGGCAGCAACATCGCATGCTGTTATACAGTCCAGTGGCCCTCCTTACCTCAGAACAATGTTACTTAGAAAACGTTGTATTCGTTGGCCCGTTGTATTCATTTTTGCACTTCACCCTCAAAGCTGGTGTGATATGCCTTTTCAGCATGCTCTGCCTTAAGTTTAAAAGCGTTGTCTCCGTAATGATTAAATAGATTTTACTAAATTGAACTCTGGGTTATCCTATAAATACCTGAATGCGATGGGAAGAAAAATAACACGAGATACGATTAAGAGAAAGGGAATTAGCTGAATAATCTTTAGCAGTTGGCAACTAACTAATCACTGTTTTTAATGTTTCTAATCACTTAATTAACTGATTGTTAATTAAGCAAAAATTGACTCAAGTTAAGAGCAATTATGAATGTAAAGGGTTATGCCTCACAACCACTTTGGTGCTCACAACCACCACTGAGAGATAATACTTTGAAATCCCCTGAATCTTTGGTCAAAAATAACACAAAATATTTTGACTCGTGATGACTATGACATTATATATTTGGGTTTTCAAAAAGCCTTCAAAAAATGACCACATGTAGCAAATTATTATACCAAAATATGCAGGAATTAGAGGGGTTAGCCTATCACATGATGGATTAAAAATAGTTTTCAGTATTAAATATAACGAGTACTAATAACAACATCTCAATAGGGTGTCCTAGGAAGGGGAGCACCCCAAGGATTGGCGCTGGGGAAATGTTGTATTTACATGTACAGAATATTAATAACTTTAATAATGAAATGAGCAGAAAAAAGTCACTAATGATACCAAGCTCAAATGTACCATTGAAGGTGGCAGCAGACAGAGACCATTAATGAGAATGACATCACTGACATCTCCCCCATACTACTTTATAAGACTGAATTCTCTTGAGATTTGTCTGCAATGGAAAGTCACGTCACAATTTCATAGTTGTCCACCAAAACCAGTTGAAAAGAAAGCAAAACTGATAATGCGTTACAAACACTAGCACCATCAGCTGTGTCTAAACAACCATCCAGTGCTGAATAACCGCAACTTGTTACAGCAAAAGTACCACAACGGCATGCTAAATGCTAACTCCCCTATGGTACTTAATGGGTCAAGGACTGGCAATGGATTTCCAAGTAGCAACTAATCTTTAACAACTAATGTGACGTCAGCACTGAGGATCACCCTGGCCACTGGCTTCACATGAGAAAACAGATATTATAAGCATACAGTGTAGAAATACATAGATACAGAATGAGAACCAGTGTTATATCATAAATGATGGCATGGCTAGGGGGTGCTGTTAGCAAGGGACAACCCTGTAGCCATGCCGACATTCAAGATATAACATGGGTTCTCATTCCAAATTGCTTTCATAAAATGGATCCATCCACAGATGTGCGCATAGACTCAGAGAAGTAAGACAAGAGCATTTTTAACAGAAAACTTTAATGGAATATAAGGTGTATTCGTCCGCTAGCAAAGTTATTCAGTCACTAAGCAGCAAGAGTTCCATTTCTGAGATTAGCTAGGATTCATGCAGAATGGTATTCATTCCGTCGGCCATTGCTGTTTAAAAGTTAACAGCAATTTTCTTCTCTGCGCTCCAATAAGCGAAACACCAGACAGACTGTGCAGACTGCTCTCTAAGATATGGGCCCTGGTCCTGTTTTCCTGCCACTGCTGACATCAGGAGTAATGATTGTGCTATGTAAAATAATCCCTATTAAATTACTTGTATATGCCTGAATATTTACCTTTGGCCTTTACCAGCATTGCATTTTGTACAGTTTTAGTTTCCAAAATAAGCCTGCTTCCCACATGATAAAAAGGTTACCATGGCCACTGGACAACTCCAGTCAGGAGCTGGACATGGAGCCGAAGCGGTAAACTAGGCAGGATTCTCATACAGCAAATGATTATATGGGATAGCAGGGACTGTATGCCATCCACCTAGTTATGGGTTTTCGGGCATGCCCCATACCTATACAGCACTGACAGTTTGTTATTTTTAAGGGTTTCCTACAGAAATAATCACAATCACCATGGACTCTCAGTCCTCACAAACATTCGATTCTAACCTGATGTAAACACAGAGAATTTGGATAGAACTTTATACGGCCACAAAATAAAGTTCCAGACTATGTTCCTTTTCTGCCTCTTCTTCTTCCTCTCCTTATTAATTTAAGTCTCCCCTTCCCTGCCTAGATGAAGCAATTTGTCCTGCCGCTGCGGACTCACAGTAACTATCGGCTATTTTATTCAGCTAATATCATACTGGACGCTTTAAGCTGCAACAACAAGGCGCAGCCTGTGCTTGTGGCAAGCACCTTTACCAAATGAGCCACTCAGGAGCTGGTCACTACAGGAGCATTGGTGGCAAAAAAAAACATTTTTAAAAGGAAAAAGGAATGAAAGGGGTAGACTCTAGTGTTTATGCTTTTAAGTTCTGTAAACTGAACTGGATGGTAGAAGCGGAAATTTGATAAAACCATGTTTCACGTTGACACTAGAAAGTGTCCCCACAGAGTAACGCTGTAAATAACTTCTCCTGACTTAGCGCAGTCAGGGATCCTTGAGGATCAAACAGTGATATTCACAGTGATATTCTTTCTACATTCTAGCCAAATGACAAGTCAAGATGGGATGAATGGCTTACTTTCCTCAGTATACTTTCTTATATTCCAAGAACATGTATATTGGTTTTTCCCATTTTTCTCTGTTATGTTATTACAGCAATTCCACTTTTTTTCAAATCACAGGTTGGTATGAAATGTATTTGGCTGAAAATGTCTTGCCCTCAGACACTTACTGACAAAAACTGCTTGAGCTGAATTCTCCCATGGCTCATTTTTTTCAAAATCCTCAATAAAATATCTCATTTCACCTGGCACAATGTTTGTATTTAGAAAATATGAGTAAATATCACATATCACCAAGAGGGAATTGCGGATGTTCTAGGACTAAATCTTGATTTTTAAAAATCCCAGCCAACATTTTCTTACTTGCAGACAAGGCGCAGATATAACAGATCGCAGACAGAGTCTGAGCCATGAGTAGGCCATGTCTGGCCCAATGAGTCTGCTCAGGGGCACAAAGCAATACAATGGTAGTGGTTCTACATTGAATGGAATGTGCCATCTACAGTAAGGACTTACTATATTTCCAATGAAAGACAAGATTAAAAGACATACAAGCCTTTATGCTCATCATTAACAAAACCTCATTTGAATAATGACCAACGCTTTGGATATTCATTCAGTATAAATGAAACTTTATAATCTCATGAAAAAAGAAATAAACATATAAATCTTTACATACTGACTGCTTGAACTGTTGGGTAACTAATGGGATGTCTACCGACATACAAAAAAAAAAAAAAAAAGAGGAAAATTTAAAAAAAGATTTTAGCTTTGATCTTATCAGTGTTGCTACTTCTTTTGATTAAAAGAACTTCCGTGAGTCATTATTTAGAACTCATCTGCAATTGTAAATTGATAGGTTTCAAATACATCATGTGCAACTGATTAAAATAGCTGCAGTTGGACAATGTCTGGGGTACTGAAAAAAAAAAAAGAAAAGCGTAAAAAGCGCTCTGCTGGAAAGAATCTTCCTGTGCCTTTAAATGACATTCATTCCAGCCTGAAATCCAATGGTGGCTGCTTGATGTTTACTGTTATTTTAATTTCTCAACAGGAGATTAAAACCGTAGGTCTTGGGGCCACTTTGTCACTCACTCCTCATCCCTCCGAGAGTGAAGTGACAGATGACTTGTCGCCGAGCAAAGCGAGAATTTTTACTGCAGATTGGAAAGAAAAAAAAGAAAGAAAGAAAGAAATTGCTCCATTATGCGACAAAGGTAAATCATTCAACGTGATGGAGCCCCTGGAATGTCATTTCCACATATAGCATTTTCATATGCAAATGAGTTTGGTTCCTCTCTCTCACTGGGTGCATATGTGTGTAGGTCTGAGCTGTGTTGACTGTGAATAACTTGGAATCCCCCAGCAGGAAAGCACACACACACACACACACACACACACACACACACACACACACACACACAAACACACAAACACGCAGTCACTTTGATATGCATGCACAAAAAGACGGAATATAATATCAGTTGTACAATAATTGAGTCAACAAATAATATACAGTCGCCATATTCCTTACTGATATATGCACACCATAAAAACAAGAAGTGTATATGTTCTGTTGGTCTGCACATTATAATACAAACCGAAAGCACGTTGTTAAGGTTAGGGCTTGCAAACACAGGTTTGGTGCTAAACATTGTCACCAACAATTTTCCCTAATTGGTGTTTTTTGGCAGGAAGAGAACATTTAAAGTAGGAACTACTTTTATATTACATCTCAAATATCAAACCCATTTACTAAAGTCAATTTGCCACTTTTACTCGACAATCCAACCAGGCTTAAATCTTTAATGAAGGCTTTGCCTGGCGCAGTAAAACATGTCTCCCGCACGGGCACGGCTCCCGGGTGGCGTATCCAGCTAAAGCACAGGCCCTTGATGCAGCGATGCACCTCGCAGTACGCAATCTAATCCAGACTGCACAAGTGCTAACTGTGGCCAAGATCCCACGGATCTGTACAAAATTGGCCATAGCCCAACGAGAGGAGGGAGGGTGTCATTCGGCAGGGTATGCACTCTTCACGCAAAAGTGCCTTCACTGGTCCATTGGCCGCTTGCAGTCTGCTGCTCCAGCTGCTTTAGCTATGCAGTACTCCTGCACAGTGGCAGCACTGCTCTGCTGGTAAACCACAGAAGAAAAAGAAGCGGCCGCTGGCTGCACATGTTTTGGAGGCAGTGCATGCGTGTGCCCCTGCTGAATTAGTGGAGGATATTGCAGCAATGCGATGGGCCCAAGGGCATAACCACATATTAAATATTGTGGGGGACATAATGAAAGAGAATGTTTTATATCCACAAATTATTAGAGGGGACAGATATGACTGTTTTGAATATTGGGTGGGGGATGTCCCGCCCCCCACTCGTTACACCTATGGATCGGCCTACAGTTGCAATTTGGCATTCCATTTGGTGATAAAAATATAATTGCTTTACAAAAATGTAATGATTAGAATGGATTGATGTGGTGAAGATGTTTAAACTGGAATGGAAGGCAATAATTTTCCCAATTTTCAGTAAAGTGATGATTGTTCAGACTGAATTTATTATGGAACATGATGACTATTGAATGATTAGTCATGTGACGCTACAATGGTAAATATCGGGAAACACTTATTCAGGATGTGTCAAGTGAATAAACTCAAAGACATAAATCATGTTGGGTCTAAGAGTATACAGAATATTGCAAGCTATTCATTTCACAGGGGTCATACATTTAGCAATTGTTCTGAATAAAGTTCTCAATTAAGTTCAACATTATTTTCAGAAACTTGAAAGATAATATCCTTGAGTGAGACCGCCTTATAATTTATATGCCAAGGAGCAAATAGAGATTATGTACAATTAATTAATATGGGACAATGGCCAATAAAAAAGGGACAATGGCCAACTGAAAAAAAAGAAATCTGAACGCCATTGCTGAATCTTTGTAATAAATTAAAAGCAAGTGCAAAATACTGATTGACAGAAACTGAAAAACACTGGTGCCTTCATCAACAAGGGCCTTCGTGATGTTACTGTGATAGAGCCAGTTTGTCACTATCACTATCTTTTCCATCGGTTTGTCAAAAAAAAAAAAAAAAAAAAGATTTTGTTTCTGATTTTCTCCCAATTTATTAGCCAATTAGACCCGCTATTTTATGTCAATCCCCCCCTAGTAATGTGAGTTCGCTGCCATAGTTCTGCGACCGGTAGTGACGAAGGCGAAGCATCCTCTCTTCCGAGACAACACCCGCCAGGCCAGTCGACCGTAACCCGGTACTACAGGGCCACTCTTATGCGCAGCGAACGTCCTGTCGGCTTCCCCCCCCCTCCCTGGGGCGGGCAGCCAATCGCCGCCCCTGGTGGTGCTCTGAGCCAACTCTGGCGGGACGGGGAATCTAACCCCGGTCTCCGTGGCCAGTGTCGAATGTTGTAACCACTGGACCACGCGGGAGGCTGTCACTATCACTATCTAAGTAATGCCTCTATCCTACAGCTCGTGGTGAGCGGGAGCCGAAGCAGGCAGGCAGTGTTCCACTGTACACACAAACATGCGAGACAATTTGCCAATGAACCTGCCAATGAACCGAGTCTTTGGAGTGTGGGAGGAAACTGGAGTACCAGGAGAATACCCGGGCAGACAAGGGGCGAACATCTAATACCAGAAAATCAATAATCTCATATTCAATGTAACATAATATAGCAAAATATTAAAAGAAAGGTTTGTGCAAAGTCGAGATAAGATCCCCCACTCGCCCCTCCCATCCTCATCACCATTTGCCTTGTACTGTACATTTTGTATTTGTTTTGCGATATAATGGCATGATTTTAGCGAAACATAGCAATTCAACACTGTTAACAATTTATAAAATAGTCTATTTCCTGTATTAAAGAGTGATGGCATTCTGAGCCCAGAAGAATCCTTACAACAGTGGCTAATTAATCTGTGGTGTCACAGCAGAGATGAATGATGGTCTTCAAGACATATTCTGCAGTCGTTCCCGTAGGAACTGTTTTGAAGGACAATAACCCAAAATGAGCAACTTGTGTCAACTTAATTTTATACCGTTAGCCTCAGTCTGTAGGTTGGATGTTGCTGGATGCGTTGCACTCCTCAATCTTGTTGTATTGCCACTAGCCTATTTGTTTTACCCACAAGGTAGAACAAAGTAATAGTGCCCGCAAGAGACCAGCAATATAAACTCCGTGTGACGTTGTTGCTATTGCTTGTAAAATGACTGCTCTGATTTATCACACGCAATCCATGCCATTTACTATCATTATAAAAACTCCGCCCCATCACAATAACATATGTGAGGTGTCTTGTTTTCATTCCCTGAGACCAAACACACCCACCACCCATCAGTCCACACCGCCTTATAACGATGACACCTGGAGGTCACTTACTTCAATCAACCATTAAACATGTCCATATACGGCCATTATCTCCGACATTATTAGCCAAAGCTCACACGGCCTTGAGTGGGGGGAAGAGAAAAAAATCAATATTAAAGACTTGCATGATTTGATTTAATTAGGGAAATGCTGTGGGAGCAAGAAAAACAATGTGACCTTTTAATGGATGGGCATGTACTGGTAAATATATTCAAATTAGAATGACTGTGGATGTGTGTAATAGCATCTGTCAGTGATGTAGAACGTAGTACACAATTTCAAATGTTTAAAGACAAGCAATAGGACATTTCAACAAAAGGCAAAATTATACATTAAGTCTCATGTGTACATTTGTACCTGTTGAATGTGTGTGGCGGATGTAATCACTGTGACACTGTAGCACTACACAACAAGTCCAAATGAAATGTAATGAAAGACAAGTGTGCAGTATACTTATAAACCGTGTTCTGAAATGAACACAGATTTGTCTTTTATATGTCTAAGTGCCATGCATGGCTCCCTGCCCTGGAACAAGTTCTGTACGCCTGAGATCTGCCTTTCGGCTACACGGGGGAGAGTAAAAATAATGTGCGCTGCCGCCTTTTCTCACACATGTACTTCCCGTCTGACATTTTTACTTCTTGTCACCCGTCTTTCATTTCCTTTTAAGAACAAAAAACAGGACCCCCACGATGAATAATTCAAGAACCCCATCAATGTTTTATGAAGTAACGTGGTTATTATTTTGAAGGTGGGAGAGGATTAATGAAAATATAACTTATTTATTTTTCCTGTGGAGGTGGAGTGGGATTTACTGAGCGATCGGAGAGCTGGACTGCAGATTACTGTTGCCACAAGGGCATCCCTTCTGCCCACACTTTAATACCACACAAATCTTTTAACACACTGCTAAACTGTAATGGGGTTGACTGTGGTTAATAAAAACAACACCGGGTCAAGGCTGAAAGAATTTCATTACATACAAACAGATCAAACAGCTGAGTAGGTAAAAACAATATTTATGTATACAGGTATATATATATATATATATATATATATATATATATATATATATATATATATATATATATATATAGTGGGAGAAAAAAGTTCAAAGGGGTTAGGCCAGGTTGTGTGCATTCCCATGGCTCTCACTACTGTATACATTACATTTTGACATTCTGTGTCGTCTTTCAGGATGTAAATGGTTAATCCAATTGGGATTGGCACGGTGGCCAGAGTCCAAAAGCCCGACTTTGCATGGCCAGATCATTAGCAATCAGCTTCACTCACATCTGCCTCTCCATTAAACACCCTCCTCCAATCATGCGCTTGTGCAGCACCTGGGCTTCAGAGCAGGCAGACAGCAGTGCCTCCAGGACAGCAGGTGCCCCAGTCACACGCAGCCAAAATCGCATGGAGAGACGCAAAAACCCGCACCTGAGCTCCAGAACTGGACAATGGACCCAGCTGAGTCCAGTCCAGAATGAATTAGCAGTCCACGACTGCAGTGCAGTGATTATGACTGAACGCTCTCCCGCTTGTACCCTCACTGTGAAATTGCAGGAGAATTTCACCACGGTCATTTTTCATTGTCTACTTATGACGTTCAGTATGTGCTCAGTGACTTTCATTTAACCCCCACCACCATCATCCCCACCCCCCCCTAACATAAATCTGTGTTTCTGTTGAAGTCACAGAGGGGAGGTCATTTAGTTGAATAGGCCTATCCTCCACAGGCACTCATCCACATAATGTTCACACTGTAGCAAAGTGTGCCACTGCTGCTGAGAGGTAGTCTTTAGCACTGCCGGGAACGCTTCATAATTATTGTGCTATGCTGTAAATGCAGGTCTGCGTTACTCGCGTGTGCAAACGGCGAACGGCTCTTTGTTTCAAAGACGGGCGCAGTCGCCGCGCGTAGCCACGTCTGGAGACAACTTTCTCTTGCTTTTCCTCTACCTCTTCTTGTACCCGTGTTGGTGTCATAGCGACCTGCAGGGTTTTTAATCTTCATGCTATGGCTGTCAGTGTTCTTCTTCGCGCCCCGGCCCCTCCTGCAGAGCTAGTACACGACTCCTTGTGCGGGACCTGGAGATTGATGCGCCTCAGCACTGCACCGTGATTGAAACACCTCCTCTCCCCATAAAGCTGTCAGCGGTCTGATGGAGCTGCAGGGCTGTTTTATGCATTACACCTGTCACCCTTCTTCTTCACACTGACACGCAATGAAATAGGAAAATCAGGATATTTGTTTCCTTGGCCTTGAGACCATGCAGTCAAATCATGGAGTGCCACTGAATCACTGTTAGCAACCCTGGGCACCCCAGTTACTGGTAAACGCTGGCATGCACCGCCGAGGAACGCTTAGGGTTGAGTCCAATCGGCGGCCCCCGCGCGCCGATGCACCGGCGGGCCGCTGGAACGCTTCCATCTGGGTCCCGTTCCCCCACCGAGACGCCGGGGATCCAGCAGGAGCGCGCCACATTACAGCCGGGCTGGAGCGAGCGCCGGGCGTATTAACGTTGCGCTCCTCAGAGATCAGCCGCCGCTCCAGCCCACAGTCCTGCTGCCCAGCCCGGGGGCAGGAAGCGGGGCTTACACTCCCCAGTCACCCAGGGCCGACAGGCCTGCACGTCTGCAGCCTGGGAGGCCCTTCTCCCTTTTGTTCCACTCCATTTTATTTCAGATTTGAAGTGACCTTTATAGCTCCGGGTACACAACTTATGATTTATGTAACCAAACAAAAAGCAGTGCTGGGAATCTTAACCAGCGTAACCACGTTTTTCTTTCTTTCTTTCTTTCGTTGATACACTGTCTACGTTGTTGCGAAAAAAGTGGAATCAGAATGAGGCATAAAGGCTAACTTCAGAGAAAATGTCAAACGTTATGTTTCGTTCCCTACCTTAGAGTTTAGTAGGCTCACATAATGCAAAGCAAACACCTGATTTCACGGTGGTGAAATCTCAGATTCTTTCCACGAGAATGTCACACTCGGACGTCGGTGTTTGGCAAATCGGAAACAGATGTAAATTCAGATTCCACACAGCAGCTCCAACCCAGTGGTGCTGCACACCCTCATCCTCATAGTTATCTCCTGTTTAGTCCTCCCCACCTGGGTCTATTTTAGATATACCTGTAGGCAAAATGACCAGCCAAGATGAGCCGTTCTCATCAAAGTGCTCTCATATTCTTACATTATAATGGGATGCTCCCAGGAATTTGGATGGAAAATTCACCTCGCATAAATGTACATTTCATAAAAAAGTAATTACTCTCCTATTATTAAAATGAACATACTGGGGATTTCATACAACATATTAAAGTGTGCAGATCTTGGTACAGTTCAGGAGAAGAAGGAGTGGAACAATAAATACATTGCTGAAACAACAGCTGCTGACTGAACAACCACCACTACTGGAAGACACGGTAGACCTGCTGTCCATCAAAGGTTCCCTTCAGCCAGGTTCATTACTCCAGTTTATAAGGCTGCCCCTCCTACATCCATTTAAGTAAGTTTAAACGAAATTGTTAGAGAGCACACATGACCTCTGTGACCCTGTAAAATAGAAAACGTGGCTACAATTTCCTCCAGCACTCTCTTAATCATGTTGAGCATATGTTAGCTTCATCATCTAAACCCTCTTACGAAGACAAAGTCACGTACCCAATACAATTGATATTGATCGCGAAAATTGAATTAGCAATGTATTCTGTTTTTGCAATATCTCAAAGGTGGGACGGTTATTAAACATAATGTGAATAGCGTGGTGCGCATATAATGAACATAGCGGTATGCACTTTGCGGGACAGTTCACAGGTGGTACAGAATGGTATTATCATTTTAGGACAGACGAGAGGGTGTAGGAGGTGTTTCCTGCAAGAGCGCAGTGTATCGTTACAACTATACAGGTGCTTCTCCCCATTAAAGAGAGAAACTGGGTTTATGCGATACTGAGAGTCAGCCCTGATTTAACTTCTTCTGACACCTGCGCACAAAAATAGCAATGAGATAACCAAAATATTACCCTCTCTGGTTCGCGTGTTAAAACCAGGCAAGACAAATGACATTCATTCCAGGACGACACATTTAATCAAAGAGTGTGATAATTAATGCTACACTCCGTTGCCCAAACAAATATCTTTGTCAAGGTGCTTGTTGCTGTACAAGTCCTTCTCCTGTTCTCAAAGACACGATAACAAGCCATCTTAATTGCCTCCATCCCATAGACTCCGCCAGCACTGGGCACAGATTCATCCAATCCCTCCCTTCGAACAAGTACATAAAATATTTTATCGCACTGGCGCTCCGCTAACTTTAATAAACTGAACGACCTTGCTGGATTGCACAGGGGATAAATTAGGTTTCTCTTCCCCACCGGCAGCAACAACTTCCACATAGTGGTCCTTATCTGGGCTCTACTTAATTACGTGCTTTAATTTTAACATTTTTAAAATGACCCCTCACCATGAGGAGACAGGCTGTTTTAATTAAACAAATGAATATAGCACTTATCTAACAGGATCAAAGCTCTCATTTGTCATGGTAATAGTTAAGAATGCTGATAATGTTATCTGGAGACATACACCTAATTTTACCACACAGAAGGAAAATCCATTACTCTATCTATATCTCTCTATCTCTCTATCTCTCTGTCTATCTATCTCTGTATTGTAGGTGTTTGTATGTATGTATATATGTTTCTGTGTACATACAATTAGTGGCTATAAAAGCTCATTAAATGCATAAATACTATTATTTATTCATTTTTAATCCGATGAGATAGGCCTCTTTATGTCCTCATACATTCCATGTAAGCTGCAGCTTTGCACTTGCAATATTTGGGTTGGGGGGAATTGGAGATTGGCAGTCGGTGAAGGAGAGGGTGTTCAAGAGGAAATCAGGCGGCACACAATGGAAGCCCATGAGAATCTCCGTCCTCTTAGAATCTCTGTCACCGCTGCCGTTTCATCACAATAAAACACAAACCGCTTCTCAGGAAATCTTTAAACTTGTCACTCTTATAATTCTGAAGCAAACAGGAGGTTAGTTCTGTGGACAGAAATGTCCTCCTACCGACCGCTTGCTCCTTCCACTTCAGGCTGCATGTTACATATTATTAGGGCTGTTGCGGTCATAACATTTTGGTTAATGTGGTCAACCATCATAATTATAGGCATTTTTGTATTAATTATTTAATATTTGATGCGCTTCACCCAATGCACCTCGTGCCTTTAAAAAAAATGTTATTACAGATGTCACCACTGGAGTACCCTGCGTAGCCCGGGTCTTAGCTTTTAGTTACTGAAGAGAGAGACAGAGAGAGACAGAGAGATAGAGAGATAATTCTCATATTATAGTCCTCGTTGTCTTCTTCGTATTGTTAATTTTATTGTCATTATTACAATTATTACAATTAATATGCATTATGCATATCCATGCATATACCTCCACCTTTTCGTAGAGCCATTTAATTGGTTTGAATGCATGACGAATCGGCCGCAACATACCCTGCTTTCTGGAAGCGTGCACAATTGAATGGTTGCCGGAGTCAATATCTTGAAGACTATACATCAGAATATGGTCAAAACAGACTGGCTTAAAAAAAAAAAAAAAAAACAGGAAAATACTGATAAGTCTCATATATTCATATGTTTAACATAGACAACATGTATAGTAAAAGTGCTAACGTGTGTATCGAGAGACGGTTTTGTAAAGTGAAAGGTGAGGTTTGATGATAACTAGCTTCAACAAAAGTGAGGTTTGTTCAAAGTTTGCTCCAAATACCAAGAACATGTCATTTGACTATTAGCTCTTATTAAATATGACTTTTGCCCATATTCTGCTATATTTTTATTATGCACATTTATTATAACATGATTATTTACCATTTTATTATGCACATGCTGTATAACAAAATGGTAAATAATCATGTTATTTTGCGGTTAGGAGTGAACACTTTATGCTTTCACTGCTTGTAATTAGGCTACTATGTCCATCCTCGAAAACAAACAGGTACAATTTGGACCAACATAAAGCCCAGCTTTCTAGCTTAATAACGATGTATACAACATAAAACATCAAAGTACAACATGTCAACCAATGAATATGTTTGTCGATGTTCCGATTGCTTAAAAAAAATAAAAAAATGGCCGTCATTGGATTTTAACCGTGGTCAGTGTCCATGGTTACCGTGACATTATGCATAAAATAAATCAACAAAAAGCATGATGGTCACCGAGGTCAATTCCTAAGAAAGACATCAGGTCTTGGAGCTTCATTTCCCCAAGCACCCGGAACATTGAGGCTACTCCCAGCTGATGCATATATCAGAATGATGCCCGGCTCTCTCCGGAATACCCTCAGTCCTACTTTTCCTCCACCTCTCCAGCGATCCAGCACCTGCTGCCCATATTGTCTGGTAATGGCTGGAATGCCTCCGGCCTAAAGCTCTGATTTCTGAAAAGCAGCAGCGAGGCCCTGTTTGTGTCTTTGAAATATTAAAACACACATGATCACAGCTGCGTGCTCCACTAATGGCCTGTTGTTGTATAAGTAAGCAGGAGCAGCTGAGGCTATCAAGCAAGAGGACAGGGACAATCCACACAGGTACAGCAGCCGTGCACGGAATGCCAAATCCGCATGCAGCTCGCCCGCTGAAAGCAATTTGCTGCGGCTTTTCTATCTAAACTGATATTTTGTTTGCCTTTGCACGGAGCGGAGGCAAGGAAGCTGCACATAGGAATCTTGCCAATGAATATTTTCACACACTCATCTCACTGTCTCTCTCCAGTTCCAGGGGAGACATTGGGGGGAAGGTGGTGTAAAAAGCTCTGAAAGTCATTTACACATCTCTGCTTGTTGATATACCTTATATAACATATTTTGTGAAATATATCACAGTTTCCGAGGAGTTGTCTGGGGAAAGTGTTGTGAAAGACATAAACCCAGCAGGAAAATAAAGGCCTATTACTAGGCAGGTCACTCAGGGTTTAGAAACTTTCATTCAAAAATAGCAGTTTGTGCCCCAAACTATTAGTTAATGGACAACAATTATGAAGAAATGGCTTTTAGTCATGTATATGTTTAAGAAATCATGTCTTGCACAGAAAATGCTTCCCATTGACAAATGTTATGTAAAAATGTTTTTTTGTTTTAATAAAAAATTTAAAAAAATCCTTCCTAATTTTTTTCCCCTTTTTCTCCCAATTCAGTGGCCAATTATACCCTTATTTATTTCAATTTGCCCTCCCCACAGGAGTTCGCTGCTCATCTATACGAGGCAAGCTAATTGTCAGAGGGCAGCGAACTCGGCTTCCTTCGAGACGGAATTCGCCCAAACACGTTCTGGAGACACCCTTACGCTCTTCATGGCGAACTCGAGCCAGGTCACCCTCCCCCCTCCCCCTGGGGTGGACAGCCAAACACTGCCCCTGATCGGGGCTAACGGCCAGGGCCGGTCTGGCACAGACAGGTTTCGAACCACATCCCTGATAGGCAGCTCACACTCATATCGGACCAGCTAAGATGCGGGTGCGTTTGACCACTAAGCTATCTCCAGCCCCTTTATGTAGAATTCTGAGGGACAGCACCGTTTGACAGGCAGTAGAGACAGCAAATTAATTAGATATTTAACTAATGTGCCTATGTAGGGCAGGTGGTAGTTACTATAAGTCTTGCCTCATAGCAAAAAAAGACCCAACTGATTTTTTTAAAATATGACAGACAGACAGATTTCTCTTGTCAACCAATATAGACTTTGGCCCCAATCACACACAAAAGTCTTAATTTCTGTTCACTTGTAAGTAAAAGATACACCAGCATCACTCCACTTGACGTGCCCGCGTGAAATGTAATTCCGAGAAAAGTTCACTCATACTGTATAATTGAAAGCCCAAGGAGGAAAATTAAGCTAAAAACAATATTGTCATCTTTCGGTGCCACGGCGGTTGAATTGAAGTCTGATGTATGATGGCAGGTACTTTAACCTACGTACTATTACAGAACAGCCTATTACTCTTGTTTGCTAATGTACATTAGCAGTAGCAACAATAGAAGAAAGGGTAAAGTGATTCCAAAGCATCAGTAGGAAGTGGCCGGCAGAGGGTATTTACATTTTAGACACAGTGCTCCTGATTTGTCTTCTTTCTATTGCTTTAAATATAGCAGCTTTTAATGGCTGACTCGCAGCCGTGTGTCCCAGCACAGGACAGCCCACCACTGGATTACACCTCCAAACACTAACTTCCAGCACGTGCACTGCCCCACTTTCCCCCCTTCAATTGTCTGCACCAGGAAGATGTAATCTGTCAGGAGGTTTGTCCATTGTGAAGTGGAGAGTTTATCTCTGCTTTTCCAATTTAAGAGCATTGTTTTCTTGCTGAAAGTCAGAGCAATGAGTATGAGATTTGTGCTTTGGACAGCGGGGTCAGGTACTGAGAGGTTTCCAAGTACATAGTGATGGAGAGAGTGGAATGTTATCTATTGATAACTTCCTGCCAGAACTGTTGAGTTGTTGGGCAAAGCCAGGTGGCAGGCAAACAGTTGTCAGGGGTGATCAGTATGAGCATGTATCAGAATCTGTGAATCCCATTTTATACATCCTGTGCTGGGTGATATGTGCTCTGTGGTTTATTTTTATAATGAATTTGTTGTTTTTTAGTATTGTAAATCATTGACATTTTTTTGTTTATACAGATTTGTGCCCAGAAGTCTGCATCAGTGCTGATTGCTTTTTACCATTCCTTGATTGGGAGGGATAGTTGTTTGCTGTCGTTTTATCTGTTGTGGAAAGTTTGCTATTTTGGTGAATTTCTCAAATACTGGAGGGGGTTGAAGAGTATTATTGATTTTAAAATGGGTTTGACCATTTCTGTCTCCCTTTAGCATGCAGATATCATTCTGTGCATCTAAATCGTGAATTTTTTAAAATTATATTGTTGATTAATTTATGTAAAAACCATCTGGATCAATACAAATGAGTATGCGTACAGACACAGAGTTTGTTTTGGCACTGCCTGTAACGTTAAAACAGCAGCTTGAACAACTAGCTAGCTAGCTACCATCGCCACAGATACAGCCAACCCAAAATAATTTCTGAGCCTATGAAACGTGAAATATGCTTTGCAGTGTTTTCAGTCTTGCTGGAACTAGTCAGTCATGAAGCGATGAAGAGCAGCAGCTAGGACAACGACTAGCTAGCTTGGATTGCCACAGATACCAGCGATGAATGGCTGCACTCTGACGCATTTAATCTGCATGCATTCATCTATATAGCTAGCTACTCTTGCTATCAAGCTAATGGTAGTGTACGTTACTACATTCAGATGTAATTCACTAGCAAAACTGTCATACATAACTGATGTGGGTAAAAAAAAAATAATAACGAGGTAATGTAAAGAAAAAAACCCTAACATATTTTAAAAGCACAAAGAGAAGAAAGAAAACAAAACAGGCAAGGATTTGGGTGGTCGAGTGGCTTGTCTCGTAGGCAGGGTAAGGTAGCTAACGTTAGCTAGCTATAGGACAACCAAAGGTTATTCCCACACATTTCTAATCTGTTTGAAGAAACTTTATCATCATAACTAGCTTGACCCATGATAAAGTGATTTGCGTCATACTAGCTAGAACAATAAAACAGTGGTTTCATTATTTTTCTAAAAGCATCAGGAAAGCATCATGCTAGCTAGCTAGTTGTTGGGTAACACAAACATACTAACAAGCTAGTTAGCTAGCTAGAACAAACTTTGCTGCCTCAAGGGACTATATTTTGTAGAGTAGTACATTAGATTTGCAAATGTTTTTTATGAAATACTATGACAGACTATGACAAATATTATGTTTTTAAAATCAGTGTAACCATTTTATAAGCACATTAATGAACTACAGTCCATGGATTATCAGGGACTAATCGCACATCTCTGGGGTTAAAGGCACTTGGCCTGTGGCCTTGTCCCTTATCACACCCCAGAGGTGCACGACCATTCTCTGATAACCCATGGCCTGTCTCCCC
The DNA here is from genome assembly GCA_029706075.1 of Aldrovandia affinis. Classification (NCBI taxonomy): domain Eukaryota; kingdom Metazoa; phylum Chordata; class Actinopteri; order Notacanthiformes; family Halosauridae; genus Aldrovandia; species Aldrovandia affinis. The sequence goes on along the minus strand of JAINUG010000035.1, from coordinate 4,218,354 downwards.
TTATTGGCATCTTATATTGATTTAGATTTGATTGCATTTAACTAGCGATATTGCAAGTAGTGTTCTTTTCTGATATCATACTTCTGGACCAGATCATGGAAGCAGAGGAGAATGTTATTTTTGTTAAAATATGATGGAGATATGGGATTCCTTTCTGTTTCCATGCATTGAATGCTTTTGTCAACAAGTCTTGATTGGACCAGATCAGGGTGTATCTACAAGGTGTCATGGTGAACCTCATGATTTTATAGATTTTCCACCAAACTGTCGGGGTTGTTGAGATAATTGTATTCTTAAAGCAGTGTGGTGTTTCACAGTCTTGCTAAGGAATGGTAAATCATTGATGGAGACTTCTTTACATTCTGCCTGTTCTATATCTTTCCATGAATTGTGATGTTGGTTCAGATGGATCCAATTCGTTATGTACTGTAGTTGGTTTGACAGGTAATAGTGGAGAAAGTGTGGTGCATCTAGACCTCCATGGGTTTTATCTTTTTGCAGTGTCTAGAATTTAAACAGTTTTTTAGTTGTTTTTCCAGTTTCCAATGTGGTAAACAAGTTGGTAGTGGGATGGATCGGGATCATTGTAAACAGGTCGTTTATTTTGGGTAGAATGTTCATTGTAATGGCTGCTATTTGCTAATACATCCAGCGGTTTAGGTCATCTTTAATGGTTTCTAGTAGTGGACTGAAATCTGACAGATATTTAATATTTCCAGTGGAGAGTAAGACAGGATGCTTTTCAATTGCAGCATCCCAGCTGTCTCCACACAAAGGCAGGATTTTGGATTTGGTCCAGTTTTGAGAGAATTCAGAAACATTAGACAATGTGTTAAAGAGTTTAATGACTTCTTATAGTGATGTTGATGGGTTTTGTAGGCACAACAATACATCAACTGCATAAAGTCTTGAACTGACACTAAGTGGGTGTTGATACAACAACAAAGTTATGTGCTTGATATGAAAGTCATCTGTCACTATTCACTTTCTATTTAATGTTGTACCTTTCCTGAAAACAAAATAAGGAACTGCTCACAGCTAGTAAACATCATTCAAATAAGTCTATGTTTTTACGTTCACATTCAGTGGGAGTCACGTACTGTATATGCAATTGAAAGTGCCTGGCTGACAAGGCCCATTGAGTGTGGTGTGCAATGATAAACTGGCTTGATGTGCTGTCAATTCCATTCTCCAGCTGTTCAAATGGACCCGTAAAGCCCTCTAACTCAGTAGTTCCTGTACGCATCCACTGAGAAGAGCGCGGCTAAGTGCGACAAAGCATATAGAGTTGCTCACCTCTCTGCAATGCCTGAAGGCTACACTCTGAGCTGAAGCCACATCCTGTCCTGGCTGAGCTCTGAAAACCCCCGGAGTAGAGCATCCCAGAGACATGGCTGAAATAGAGCCATCTGTAGTGCTGACAAGTCTAGACAAATGAGATCCAGTTAAAGTTAAACAGCTCATTCTCAGCCCTAGCCCAAACTAAAGTCCTTCCTGATACAGGCCATGAGCTGTCAGCTTGGTGGAGAACTTGGTGCCCTCGGGCTATGACATCACACATCGTTCCATGCAGCCAGCCAGGGGGCTACACCCCAGCAGTGTTCATCGGCAGACAAGCGCATCTCATTTCTGTGCTACAGAAAGAGAGGGAGGGAAATGGGAAAAGAGACATTCCTTCAGAATGTTGTCACATCAAAGAACCAACCATCCAGGCCGCTGGGAACCTAGAGAGGGAGACATGAACTCATTTCTTCACAATCCCTGTTAGGTGAAGGTGAAAAGAAGGCACGTAAAGCAATTTTCCACCGTTTATTTTCTGCGAGGTAAACAAGACTAACAGTCATAATGGGAAAGAGAGAAAAAAGTAACTGTTACTGACTGTTCTTATAACTGTTTTGAAACTGATTTTGTTTTTTTAATATAACTGATTTTCATGTATTAATATTTCCCATATTGCCCTAAGGCTCACCGTAAGGGAAATATTTTCAGTCCGAATTATAACTTCAAAACATTAAATTATTCTTTCCCCTCTATTGCAGTCTGTGCTCAGTCACAAGAGTGGTGACAAATATGCCAAAGAAGGTGCGTGATTGATTGATGGAAGGACAGTTTTGAGGACCGATAACCTTCCTAGTCATGCGTCTGAGAAACACGCAACAAGAAAGAAATTAAAGAAATGGGAAAACACGGATGACAAGAGAAAATGCATTCCTTTATATACACAGCACGTTCTCCTATTGCCTGGTGTTGTATATTCCGCTGTGTCCCTCTAGCACTGTAAAGCTGATGATAAACGGCCCAGCGGGGGAAGAGAAGGATGCGCAGACACCTCCGACATTACTCACGCAACCGAGAGGGGAAGATTTGATTTCCTGTCTCATCAAGGGACTGTAAGAGAGGACTCTCTCAAACGAACTTGACTTGACCCCCTCTGTGCTACGCTCTCTACAGCAGTAATCAGCAGTTGCACCCTCCTTACACCTCCTCTGAACAAATCCACATCAGGAACCAGTGCAGACTAGACCAGACTAGACCAGACTAGACCAGGCCAGGCAGGCCAGTATACACCTGACCATTTGTTTCAGGTTATGGCAAGGTCAAAGGATAGAACATCGGAACTCCGGTCGAACCCCGGTCGCCGTGGCCAGCGTCGAACATTGTAACCACTGGACCACACGGGAGGCCGAGTATGTATACTCTGACGATCAAATTAAATGGAGAATTTGAGCCAAAAATTCTGCTGGCATGTAAATAAATATTTTTCAGCTTGAAACTTGCATATTGATACATAGTTTTACTGTATAATTATGTACCAAATGTCACATTGATATGTCATTTGATATGTCATAAGACATGAGAACCACATGCATTGAATTTTGGCCCAACAACTGCATTTATAGATGATGCAAAAAAATAATAATAATAATCTTCTCATGAACCGCAAGTCTGTGTGGCATAATATTTGGCATAGACTCCTTAACATAGTTCCTAACTCAATTGAAAAGGAAAGGTTTCTGCACCAAAATATGGCTGAATGACAGCCAATGAAATGGCACTTTAGGATGAACTAAGATGAATTGCCTTAGCTGCCATGACTGCTTGGACCCTGGCATTGCTGCTTGCAGCTATATTTACATATAATGCTTTCTTCTCATGAAGTAAAATCCATACAGAAAGACAGATTGCATGTAAGGATGTAGGTAGCTTTTGCAACATTATCCTCTTGACCACTGGTAATGGTAGTCCGCCATGAAAAATTGGCTAATGAACATTTTTTTTTACATCTTTAACACATCAATAAACATATTTATACAGATTAAACAGATTCCACTATCGCAAAATGTTATACAAATGATGAGTGCATCCCAGAGCAATCAGTAAAATAGGGCATGTACTTAACTCCATGCACTTTACACTGAAATTCTATCGCTGACACTATGTATGTAATCAACAGTAGTCGTCAACACTAAACCTCCATAAATGCTCAACAACTTCAAAAGCTCAGAGCTCCACAGCTCAACTCGTAATTAATGTAGATTATTCCTTCTCATCGATCACCTGTCCCTTGCATCTCCTTCAATTCAGTCAACTGATCAGCATCCATTAACGTCAGTCCATAGCACACCAGTGTCCATCTGCTTCAAAGCATCATTAGCCTTGTTCTCACTGGCCACATTCAAGTGCACCTAGCCATTAGGATTGTTTGTTTTTTTAGGACGGCCATGGAAGAATCATGAATCATGCAGTGGCAAAGGAGAGGGGAAAAACATTTAGTGATGTGGAACAGCCCTGTTACAAACTCAGCAGAGTCTACAAGCCGTGCTCCGTCCCTGTCATTACTATCTCTGACACAAAAGAACACTGCAGGCTGACCTAAATGGATGCAGTTTTTACCCAGTGCAATGTGTCTTTTCAGGTCTCGTTTTTTTTGGTCATCTTGCAGAACATTTTTGCAGAACATCAACAATAAAATGAAGATTTATTAGACAATATGCTTGAACTATATAATTATACAGTATACACTGTATATATATGTATATGTATATATGCAAATGATTGCTCTTGGTGCTTGGACACTAATTCTTCTTCAGACCCATTCCCATGTAGCCTAACTTTTAATATGTACAATTAATTTTTGTGGGTAGCCAGCCGTCGTTAGCTTGCTTCTGTAGATGGATTGGGTGTGCGCAGGCTAATAAGCTGGGGTGAGTCTCACATGTAGCATTAATATCAGAGTATGAATAAATCTAGAATAGTAAATAAGCCTACATAATCCCTGAACTATACATTTGAACCTTGCATTATCCCTTGGCCTTGCTGTACTGCCTGCTTCATAGCAAAGCTCACACTATGACAAACTCATTTGTATGCATCTGCCATTCCAGTTGGACACACAAAGGACTGTGGGCACTTGCAACAGTTAAGCAACTGATGTGCTGCTTAACTGGTGCATTCACTTTTAATAATTAATCCTCAAGGCCTGCAGCACGTCAGCATTCATCATTTCTGTTACACTTCCTCAGGTACTGCTTGCCTTGGATCCGTTCAAGGAGCATCAAGGGCCAACCACCCCTTACTCCAGCTGTTTACACCTTCAACAGAGAAGTGCTATTTACAGTTCATGTGGAAGATGGCTTGAAAAAACGAAAAATGGAATCTGAGGGAGAGGAAGTGATTATTCTACTGCTAGTCCACATCCTGTATGCACTCCTGAGTGGTATTTTGTCATTATTGATTATGGATGCTATAGTGAGATTCGAGTTCATTCTAGTTAGCCAATTTGGAAGCTGTGAAATTACATGCAATTAGCAGCAATTAGCATTCGAGTGTAGTTTGACGATAATAAGTTAATTTGCAGTGGGTTGAAGTCTGCTCCTTTGAGGAAATACAAGACTTTGTGTTAGGTACAGTAATTAGAACATCAATAATTAAATGAATGAGATTTCTCAGACCGCCTGACAATGCACACTTTAGACCCCACAGCATCACTCCCACAGAACAGCAAATATCATAAGGGATGGATCTCTCATGATTTGGATTCTGAATTAGCAGAGGGGATATTTTTGGATTCCTGCCCCATGACAGCTCCATCCACATAAGCGACAAGCAGTTATTGCAGTCATGATTTTAGTACCCAAGGAAAAGATGATGAATTTAAGGCTTTGGATATCTTGGCAGAAATAAAATCCCTCCAATATTAAATTAATTATAGTCAAGGTAAATGAATATTTAATGAATACAGAATTTTTGGAGTACCTGCACATATCAGAATACAGCAAGTTATTCTCTGGGCATATTCATGTTTTTGAGGAAGCGTAGTTAATTCTGACTTTTGACAAGAAAATACTGTAGTGATAATAATTTTACTTTCCATACCGGTTCCCTGTTTTGTAATGTCTCTTGCCCTAACAAAATCTAACAAAATGCAAATAGCATTCCTTGCTGCACTGTTTATTTATGGCAAGTGTGAGCCAGAGTTTGTGAATGAAAGCATGCTGATTTCCCATCACACAACATCACAATAAACACACAGTAACATATTGGAAAGGGAACATATTGGAAAGGGAGCTGAGAGAGATGATGCTGATGTATCCTGTTCCTGTAGGTAATGTAAATGTGATAAAATCCCTGGCCACACAGATGTACAGCTTAATCCTAACTAAAGTAAATATGGCAGTTCTAAGACAGATTCTCATACGGTTAATATTGTTGCATCTGCCCTCACCCAGTCACCTTGGTATTAATATTAGCTGAAAACCTGAAAGGGTTTTACTGTATTGTTTTACTGTATAATATGATTATACGTATATTTCAATTTTATTATTGTAATTTCTGTTGGAAGAGTAAGGAATCTATATTTAATTGGGGACAGGGGTTGGAAATTAGCCTTTGGCTATTAACATTTAATCAATGGGTGTAATGCTTGTATTTTAACAAACAAATAAATAATCTAAAATGGGAGGGTGAATAATATTTATTTTACAAATTAAAGGGTAATTCTATTCAGATTACATTTTTGAATCATGTTCAAAAATGTTTTGTTCTTATTATGTTGTTCTTATTATAGGAGGAATTATTCAAGCTAAAACAAATGAAACTACCGAAACTACAATCTCCCATAATGCCTTTCTTTCTCTCCTACCTGCAATAATGAAAAAATCATGCATTGTAGTCTGGGAAAATGAGGCAGTAAGGGAAAGGAAAATAATGGATCACTGTTCATCTTGTGTTAAATCTAAGGAAATGTTGATGTCATCATTGAGATGTAAATGGCTTTCACAGCCACTCGCTTTCAGAAATGACATCATTTGTAAGAAACACGCCTAATACGGAGAACAAGATATAGGCTGCCTTGAAACAGTGCTTTGTGATGTTTTTGCCATGTGTAGATTGTACAAAACATAACATTCAAAAATATTTTTGAGATATGAAGTCTGTGAAGAACTCTAAATTGAATAAGAACATACAAGGCAGGAAACTACAATACGAATCTGCATTTAAACCATGTTTTTTGGGGAGTAGGAGTAGGACCACCTGTATTGGCATCAACCACCATGTGACCATAGCTGAGAATGATACCACTCCAGCATCAGAGGGTCTAAAAAAAACAAAAAATCGGAATATTAATTGGCTGAAAAATGATCACACTCGTAGAATTTCAGTAGCTCTCCACACTCTCAGACACGAACCCAACTGCTCCCGGCTAGTCTGTGCAGTGTGACAGAGCAAGGGTCTGATGGAGAGTGAGGCGGAGGATGCAGCACAGAAGGCAATTGGCTGCCCACTGTGCCTGTGCTTTCTGTGAGGGACACATCATTAGAGATGTCATTAGGGGGCCGGGGTGCGAGCCGCAATGAGCCCACTGTACTCTGCTCAAACACACTCTCCAGGAGCCCCGCGCCACCATAATGGGTTAATTTGTATCTCCCTGATTGAGCGCTCCCTCAGAATTCAATGGCCCACTGATCGCTTTAATGGAGCCAGTCAAACAGTGCGTCCTTTAGCAAAGACATCAGAAAGAGCGATCTGCTAATATGGCAGGAGGGAGGCAGCGGGTGGAAAAAGAATGAAAAAATGGAGAGAACTAAGGCAACAGACCTTTAAATTCTCGGAAATATTTTTGAATCATCCCTGTATCATCGTTAAATTGCATTCATTTCTACTTTATGGGGCATGGTAAGACAATGTATGGTATTATGCACAGCAGCCTGACCACACTTATGAAAATGTCAGACAGGACTACTAAAAATCCAATTGTAAACTTTCCAAATGACAATGAAGATGAGCCTGCATAAAATGACACCTTTGTATGGGCACCAAAGACAAAAAACAAGGGGCAAATCTGTAGCTTTGTAGTGTGCACATAGAAGATGCATATGCTCTGCCTTTTCAGCAACAAACTGGGTTTCCTTTACTTTTTGTAATGGAATGTATCATTTGGAAACAAATATATAAAGTAACCTCCAAAATGATTCACACCCTTGATAAAGATGAGCAAAGAAGCTGTATGGAATAAACAATACATGTATTGATCTACATATTATTTTATACTAATACTACTACTAATTCTACTAATTGCTCAGAAAATAATTTGGTAAAAATATATGTTTCACAATTATTCACACCCATAATAATGATTTAAAATAAAATCCAACAAAAATAAATCTGCATTAACATGCCACTTTTTAAATTAATCTCACTCTTGGAGAACTATATTTTGGCCTCCCGTGGCTTCCTGATTGACTGCTGAGGTAACTCACTTGTCATCCATCACCATGGGGTTATGGGGTTGTTTTGCATCTGCTGTTCCTGGGGCACTTGTTAAAGACAGCTGAATCACAAACTCCGTAAAGTACCTGCACATTATGGCCAAAAACCTGGTTCCCTCTGCCAGGAAGCTGGACCCTGGCCACAAATTGATTTTTCAGCAAGACAATGATCCCAAGTATACCAGAAAATCAACCAGGATATGGTTCACTGACCACCAACTACTACTATTACTGTTTTACAATGGTCATCTCAGTCTCCAGACTTGAACCTGAAAACACACAACATGTTCACGGCCGAAGAAGAAGACTATGGCAAACAGAGTTTAAGATATCCTGCAAGGCCTCATCATGAAAGAACTGAATACCCTACAGTACAGTCATTCCAGATTGAATTTTGGGGGGCAGGGGGTACATTCAGCTTGCATTTTGGTTGACTTTGCTTTACACAACTGTACAAAAAACAAGACACTAATGTCAGTTGTATGCCAGTCACAATAATATCAGACACAGAAACAGCATCTACAAGCATGATTTCAAACTGCTATGTATGACACACTGGAGTTGTTCATGCTTCTTAACGCAATCTAGTTGAGGTTAATCAGTCTCTTTGTTTTCCAGATCTGCACAGTTTTGAGAAAATGGCCATAGTTTTTCCTCCAGCAGACTGATTGCATTATCACGTCAGCAAGCAATTTGCAGTGAAAAATCAACATAAGAAAATTGCACTGTTCAATAAATTAGAGAGTATGTTTCCTTCTCCACCTCGTTAATTATACTTCAAAGTGTAATTATGTAAACAGAGGTCTAAAGGACACTCTATTAATGCTTCACTTTCGTATTTCCAGTTGCTTGCTTTTTTGACACTGTGGCACCTGTTTTTTGACAGGGGGCGAAGCAATTTACTACAGAAACACGTACAAATTAATGGTAAAGCAGAAAAGTTTCACAGCCTGTAACTAGTGAAACCACAGTCATCAAGTATTTGATACCAATAAGAGAGAACTGCAACACTTTTACCATAATGTCCTAAGCAGACATCAAACTGTCACTAATTAAGGTCGTGCACAGATACTCAAGAATTTCTGGATGGCTTTTCTGATTCCTAATCATGGCAGTGACCCTGGAGTCTTCCTAGAGAGCAGACATTTTCCAATCTTTTTCTAATCTTTTAAAACCCTCCGTTGCTGAGTGCCACTGACAAATTGTGATTTTGAAGAAAAAAATATTAAGCCTAATGGTTTATTTGTTTAACAAGTCAGGAGTTTTCATTCAACATAAAATAGAAAAAGTTTTGCATTCTAGGAACGGCGTTACCTGCTCCTACCACAGGCCCGTGTCGTTGACATCCCAGGGCATTCTGTAGGCTGGAAGCAGATTTATGTGTGTTTTTTGCTGCTGTTTTACCCAAACTTCAATGGAACAAAAGTACAACTTATGTCATATGAAAGCTGGGCAATTTACTTCACAAGCTTGAAACAAAGAGACAGTAATAAAAAGGAAAGCGATTGCTTTTTCATTTCATTTCCACTGGGAAATCTGTTGGGAGAAATAAATGGAATACAATAATAAAGTTTAAGAGGGTCCTGTAGCTTTTCATTCCCTCTGTAATCCAACAGCAACAAGAGGGTCACCCAAATTTAATACTTATTCATTTCAAAAGTGGCATTGTGGAGACGGTAATAATGTTTGTTTGGGTGAAAAAAGAGCCCGCTATTCTTCACAGCATGTTGGACAGAGGGAACGGGAGCTGAGCAAAGAGCTCTAATTGGTTCGCTGTGCGCCAGATTTCACCTGAAGCCAGAGTGCTGCCTGTATAAGTTGTGATCCCTAATGTGTTTGTATTTAGTATAGATTTCCCCTTCCTGTTTGGCTTCAATTTAAAACTTTTGTGATAAAGACTGCTGCCACACGCCATTTGTTAAACAGCATCAACGGAAAAGGCACCTCCTAGCCTGAGAACGGCAATTAGAAACAGCATTGAAAAAACGATGTTACAGCACAGAAACTGTGAAACTACTGAGTAGTAGCAGCAGTAGTAGCAAACACCAGTTAGCTGATACCACTGATGAGATTAACATTAGGAGTGTGAAGATGACCAACAGCAAATGTTAAAAAAAGACCAAGAGCCTACACAGCTCACCATAGATCACCTTCCCTAGCCCACGGGCCACTATCCCTGCGCCCACTGTGCACGTTGTCCCCAGTCGATTAAATTAAAATCGTACGCTGATGTTTCCACGCGACGTTTCCATGCCGTCTACATTATGTAGGCAAGAAAAAATTTGCACGTATCAATGAACATAAACGCACGCGTATCGGTGAACACAAGATGCACGCGTATCGGTGAACACAAAATGCAAGCGTATCAGTGAACACAAAACAACTATCCGGTGCGGAGACTCTAACTACCCACTGGCAACCCATTCCCTCAAATTGGAACACAATGTCAATGATTCACCCAATAAGCGCAAATGCAACCCAATAAGTGGATAATAACTTCTCCCACAGTGAGAAGCCACGTGGATAGACCTATTGAACAAGGTTTCGCCTAGTGGCCTTAATAATTAACTTTTTAAATTTTTTTTCATGTTTTCTATGATTCCTTATGTTCAGTTCCTTATGTATACTAGTTGGTGTTCCCACTATTGTATTGTGTAGCATACAGTCTGTATTGTTTTCTTTCCTGCACTTGGTAATTCTGCATATTGCTTTTCTTTATCACTTAATACCTATATTCTGTTTGGTGCTTTTCCTGCCAGGCTCTGATAGATGTGACTCCCTGTGATTGGTGCTCCCCAACACCCTATGTTATGAAGCTCCCCATCAGACATACAGTTTGATGAATTCTTTGAACAAAACATGCCGCTTATAGCACCGCATTTGCTTTCTGTTGCAGTCTCTTGCAGTTTCTCCAGTATTCTGGAGTTGTTTTACCCTATTAAGGCAAGTATTTTTGAAATGCAGGGTATTTTTATGCATTACATTGGGTACATTTGCTGTTTAAAAAAATGTAACCAATGTAATGCTTTAAAAAAATATACAAGGAATCGCTAGCACAACACAGCATGGTTGCAGCTGTTATTTAGTCGTAAGGATGTTATTACAACTTCGTTACAGTCCTTGTTGAAATCTGGCAAATGCACATGGAATCGTACCAATAGATCTTGTTATATTAGGTGCCTATGAGAGATGATAATTGCTCCTGCAAGCTGCAAGTCAATATCTAACACGTGAGAAATGTTTGCCAGAATCACGTTCAGTATTAGATTTCACAAGGTGAACTGATGAGTACGACTGCCAGGAACCAATGAAAAATGTCCATTCCACAGCATAATGTTCCAGCAGCTGTTTCAAGCAAGGGTGGAAGAAAAAAGAGGAGCGGTGAGGCAAAAAGGCACATTGGACAGAAGCAGAAAACAAAGAGCCCATTGAGCTCCATTGGTAAGAGCAGAAGTGTTTATTTTGTTCCATCTGCAGAGGCCTAGCTACCATGACAAACAGCCGAAGCACAATCCGTTGTCTGCCTACAAAGAAATAGGGAGACAGCTTGGTTTGAATGGTAGGCGATTTTGAATATCCCAGTTAGAATAAGTTCTGTGCTTTAAATCCACAGGACAAGCTACTTTTGTGTCAAGAAAATAGCAAATTCAGCTATACTGTGTGTGGAGCCACATCTTCAGGTGACTCCCTGGTGTGAAAATGTGTGTGGTGTGTAAGCTCAAGCCCGAAATTCTCCAGTACCTAAGATGTTTTTAATTAGTGGATAGCCTTCCCTTATCCTTGGCAACTTACATTACTTTCCATATTTCCCACTTAACCAAAGAAATGTGGGTTTAGCACCTTACTCAAGGGGAAAGGTGCACTGAATAGACAGCTTGTTATACAGTGTGTCAGTTGCATTAATTGTACAATGGTCCAAAAATACAGCTTCAGAATTACATCAATCCAACACAAACCGATGAGTTCATGTGACCACCCCTGCAGATATAAATGCCATGTACGTCACGCGATAAAATGTTGATTTATTTTTTCTTGATTTCATTGTTCTTAGATTAGCTCAGGCTCTAAGCCCAGTCTTTGCAGCCCAGAGCATTTGTGTTGGGTGACCACATGCAAGGCCGTGCACTCACCCTCCCAATTATTCACTTTTCAGAGAGCAACACAACAACTTTATCAGAGGCACGGTCTGACCCTTCACCTCGCAGAAAGACAATCCTCGAAACCCTTAGTCCTCTCAGCTCACATTCATGAAATATTCATGCTCCGCCTTTTTCTTCCTGGCAAATGCTGATGAACTCTTTCTCACTTCCGCGCCTTTTGTTCCATTAACAACCCCCAGATGTTAAATGTTTACCACATTACAGAAGAGGCTTGCCAACCCAAACCAGATGGGACCAATCTATATTCAGATTATAAATTTCCTTAGAACCATAATAATCTATGCAGTTGTACTACATTCTCTGGCTAAATGCTCTTTGACTTGATTTGGGGCTGCCTGGCATTCTTCTGACTTTTTACAATTGAAAATTATGCTACTAAAGAGAGTAAAGCCTTTGCTATTCTTTAATGACAACAGACTCAAACATATTGCTTACAGTTTTCATTCAGTGTACATTTGTTTCTGGCACGTAGCATTAGAAATGTCAAGCTAAAATGAGAAATCAACCTTGACATCAGAATCCTTTGTCTGGCTGAATACCAAGAGCTGACTTGCAAAGAAGTTTGAACTCAATTTGGGCCAAAACAAATACATCTCATGTTGTTATCGGGTTCAAATATCTGCACTATACGCAAGATTCTTCTGAAATAATATTACACTTAAATTTATAGCATTTGAGTGTAACTGTGCTTACACCTGATTGGATGACAATACATTTATGTTGAGTATAAACACAATTGTCAAAAGGAAAGTGGATGGCAGGTGGGACTGTAGGTCTAATTAGAGTGGGTTGGTTTAAGTTACTGATAAAAGGTGCTGGTTTTACTTTGTGCGTCTGGTTAGGTTAGGGTAGATACTGATGGGAGGTTAAAAAACAGTTTTTTAAGACCATGAATAAATAAATAGATTTTACTCACACATGTCTAGGGCCATGCAAAATTCCTTGGTTCTGATTAACCTGCAGTTCCGTCCTTATCCTCAAGACGTCAATGAAGGCACTTTCATTTCAGCAATTAGTTGCAATTACTCAAATTAACATGACTAATTATACAATCAAGGGCCAATCTGTGTGTTGGGACATGGGCACAAGTCTATAAGGTGACGATGTTGTGGAGGGGAGTGTCCATCAAACTAAACATGAAGGCTACAGCCAAATGAAAGAGAGATTTGAGGAAAATCACTTTAAAGTGCACTGTGGCCAAAATCAATAATTTCATGATGTACTACTTGTATGTGTCTTGTCAATCCATCCACATGGCACTGTTGATACATTTTGTGTTTATGTCTGTGTCCGTGTCAGCCATGAGCGACCAAGCGGCAAATATAATGGGAGTCAATCGTCCAATCATTCACAAAGACACACTAAAATCAGCTGCTGGTCATTTGAGAAAGGAATATATACAGTGTAGCGCAAAGGTACACAAATGCAAAATAATAGAGCGCGTTAAAAAATCTGAGAGCATGTCTGTTGTTGAAGATGAATCTACAGATGCAAAAGACCAATATGTTCTACACATTTTGTGTGTCTTACAAGGAGGAAGAGAAGATTTGAAAGTTAGCGGATACTGTGTATTGCAGACTTGCTACAGCGTGATGAAACCAAGACTGAACTTTTTGGCCTCAACGTTAGGCACTATGTTTGGCGTCTGAAGTCCCAAAGTGGCCCATTCAAAGCCCAGACCTCAATCCCACTGCAAATCTGTGGAAAGATTTGGAAATTGCTGTTCACCACTGGTCCCCATCCATCTTGATGTAGCGAAAATTGCAATGTCCAGATGTGCAAAGCTGGTGGAGACTTACTCAAATAGACTCACAGCTGTAATTGCAGCTAAAGGTGCTTCTACAAAGTATTGAATCAAGAGCGTGAATACTTATGTAATCAATTATTGTCTGTTTTTTTTGTTAATTAAGAAAATTGTTTACAGCTGTTTTCTTTATTTGACATAAAGTATTTTGTATTGTATCAGTAACAAGAAATCCCAAATAAATCAATTTTGATTCCATGAAGTAAGAAAATAAAATGTGAAAAAAGCCAAAGGGGGTGAATGCTTTTTATACCCACTGTATCTATATATAATCTTTACCATTGTTTGAGGAATGGTCACTTTCAAAATGAATCCCCACACTGTGGGAGGGCCCTCCATGAACAGCAAACTGCGCTGCCTATACTAAATAAATAATCACAATTTTATTAGCCTAAATTTGATCCTTTCCCTGCTGCATTAATTAAATCACAGCACAGAATTTTACGAGAGTCCAATCTCCAACACTTCACACTCCATTTAGCCTATTAATTCACATTTCTGACAGAAAGTCACCACAGCAAGACCAAATTATCTATTTAAATATGAAATGGTAAACAGCACGTGAAATAAATCGTCACAAAGAGGTATACTGTATACTGTACACACACACACACACACACACACACACATGCACACACACATTCATTAATTTGATTATTTTACACACATTCATTTATTTATTTATAGATTTGAAAATGGTAAGATCAATGGATTTCTGTGCCCCCATACCCAGGCAATGGGGATGACAGCTAATTAAAAATGATTAGTAAACTGCTAAGTGAAGCCTGTGGTCTGAAGTGGCATTCTTTAGTAGATGGTAGAGGGGGTGAGAGGGGGGGAGAGTGAACGCAATTAGGACAGGGAGGATTTCTTCAAGGATGGCATCTTCAAAAGGGAGCGAAATGGTTTCCAGGCCTGCTCGGCGCAGATACATAGAATGGTATCTGTAAACGCTCCTCCAGTCAGACTGTTGACTTAGCAGAGCTGTTTGAATTTGCCACGGTGTCTTACAGGCAGCAGAGAAATACCGTTCGTCTTTGCAGAAAAGCATGCAGATATCAACAAGGCCCTCGGAGTGTCCTAATATGTCCCGTCAGCGCCTGACAAGAGCGCTTTGTGGAATCGCTGAGATACCCATAATCTCCCTGCGGAGGTCAAGGGTCACTTCATAACCGCGCCGAGCGTGGCCAATAAACCGCCGCACAGCGCCGACCCACATCAACACCGAATACGCCTCAACTCAGCTCAACATGCAGGGCTTGGCGGAAAGCGACGCAAATCCTGGAAGCCTCAGAAGGGAAGCGCATAATACTTTTGACGAGCGCACGTCTGAATAATGCAGTTACAGTGGCTCACTTTCACGACATCACATCCTGCTTATTGTAGTGGCCTGCAGGAACAGTGCAGCGGTGAAAGACCAGGTACAGGGGGTGTTAAATGGAGGCCTGGCTTACAGTAATCGCGGGACCGTTGGCTGCAGAAACGGCAACGCTCACATAGTTCATTATGAGATGACACAGCCAATTTGTTGCTTCGGCTGCTGCAATCTCCAAAATCTCCCCTGACAAAAGCGTTTAGATTGGACTGCTTTCAGGAAGGACAGTGGCGGCATATACACCTATACGCCGAAACCTGAAAATGAAATCAGTTTTAATTCTCCTCCAGGCAAACATAAAAATGTCCAGGTAAGTCATTTACGGGTTGAATAGAGAGCCAGGAGCCACCCCGTCTCTCCCCGCCGCCCTCCTCCGCTCTCCCCGGAACGCACGGGCGCGCACACAAACGCGAGCGCACGCACCGACACTCCTCTTTATTGCATGGTTATTAATCTATTTGTTACATTTTCTCCAGCCATTTCTCAAACAATACTGCTTGCTTGTAGTTTTCCTCATGAATGCTAATGAGCAGTCGTGAACAACAGAACCCCACTGAGCATTCAGATTGCTGCTCCAACTTCCCCTCTTTTCCCTGATTTTTCTTCC
The DNA here is from genome assembly GCA_029706075.1 of Aldrovandia affinis. Lineage (NCBI taxonomy): Eukaryota > Metazoa > Chordata > Actinopteri > Notacanthiformes > Halosauridae > Aldrovandia > Aldrovandia affinis. The sequence continues at coordinate 4,202,639 of JAINUG010000035.1, read as the reverse complement.
TAATGCAATCCACATGTGAATGGAGCTCTCGTGCTGAAATTGGAAGATGAAAATGAAGTGAGGTGCCGGTCTATCTAATATATCTAATTCTGTAATTACCTTCTATTTCACAAAGCCTCGAGTCTGATGGAACCCAGCTGTAATGTAATAAATTGTCCTGGTACATGACCAGTACTTATAATGCACATTTTAGGTTGATCCAATGAACTCTAATATTGGCACGTCCAATTGATTCTCTCTTTTTTTAAATTCTTTCTCGGATTTATGTCCTTGTCCAATTTCTTTCACCGAACATGTGGCACACAATTGGATGCCGGAATTTTGTTCTCACCTGCATTTCCCCTCCTTTTCTTTTCATTAGAAGATTTTGTCTGTATCCCCCTGTCACACAGCTCATACCGACACTGTGCATCACATTCTCCATCTCTTTAATGTAAAGCGCTCTAGAAGGATCTGTGAAATGTCAGCGAATTCAGATAATGCAGCCAGACTCAGAAGAGGGAAATGTTGAATGAAAAAAGGGAATTAAACATAAAATAATTCAACTAAGCAATAAGTATCTACTTTTCAACAAAGTGTGTTCACGCTTAGGTGACAAAACAATAACACATCAAATTATGGCTATGACACGCATTACAGAGAAGGTAGTGTCCGTACAGACTAAGCGAACATGTAAGACTCCCATGATAGATTTATCCAATTCATCTGATCTAAATCCAATTCATCCATGTATATTCTGCACACGCCATCAGACAGTCTCCACCCATCCATGTGGCAGAGCCGTGAAAAATTCAAGCAAACAGCAAAACTTCAGAGTTAGGCCTACCTGGGAAAAGCAGATGTATGTACTGTAGCCACTGTACATGAAATAGAACAGCAAATATTAATGAGTGCTACCATGTTCATGTTGATAAGAGAAGAAACTAATCCTAAATGTCCATCAAAGAGGGAAAAACTGTTCAGACAGTCTGAATAGTTCAAAGGGAAAATCAGTCCAGTCAACCATTCCCTTGCCTACTATTTGAATATCCGTAATTTAACCTATAAATGTTATTTTCCTCTTTTAACTGTCTGATGCAGTAAATTCACATTTGAATCATCTTTGCTGAGTGTATTTCTTAATGACTGTGCCTACATTTACGACATTTCCACAATGCCAGCGGAGAATATGCAAACATCTATAAAACATTGTTCCCTGTGGTGTCAACTGTTCCATCTGAGCCAAACAAATGTATATGAGCCAGCATTACAGACTCAGATGAATGTGTCAGTTGGTGCTATATAGTCAGAGGATGTGCTGTGGTATGTGTATATTGAAGTTATAGCACCACGGCAGAATGTGACTCTGGATTTTTAACCAGTGTGCACTTCATAGGCCAAACACTCAATGATCAATGTTTCTCAACAAGGTGGACATTAAATCACATACACATGTGCATGTGTGTGAACAGTATGTCGGGGTGTGTGTGTGTGTGTGTGTGTGCAGGTAAGTGCCAAAATAAAGGAAACACCAACATAAAGTGTCTTAACAGAGCTTGGACCATCACGAGCCATCAGAACAGCTTCAATGCTCCTTGGCATAGATTTTGTCTGAAGTGTCTGGAACTATATTGGAGGGATGCAACACCATTCTTCTATGAGAAATTCCATCATTTGGTGTTTTGTTGATGGTGGTGGAAAACGGTGTCTCTGGCGCCGCTCGAGAATCTCCCAAAACTGTTCGATTGGGTTGAGATCTGGTGACTGAGACAGCCATGACATATGGTTTACATCGTTTTCATGCTCATCAAACCCTTCAGTGACCACTCGTGCCCTGTGGATTTTCATCCTGGAAAAGACCACTCAAATCAGGATAGAAATGTTTCACCATAGGACGAAGGTGATCACTTAGAATGGCTTTGTGTTTATTGGAGTTGACCTTGCCCTCTAAGGGGTTGAGTGGACCTAAACCATTCCGGGAAATTGCACCCCACACCATAACAGAGCCACCAGAACCCTTCATTTACTCAAGTGTTTCATTTATTTTGTGTATGTGCGTGTGCAGGTGTGCTTGCGTGTGAGTGCATGTGCACACGTGAACACGGAGCGGGATGAAGAAGGGGTGGAGGGTTGATCAGAGGGTGGCACGGGTTTGCCACGTTTATGAATCACGTCCGTTTGGAAACGAGCCGTTAGGCCCGGCTTTATTGCTCGAATTACCAGAGCCGGTCCTTGTCCTGTTTGCCCTTAATTAACAAGCATTCAATTCCCCTATTAATTAGCACAAGCTATTAGCTATTTTACATCACTCTTCATTTGTAGACAATTAAAAGCCCTATTATTAAAAGCATGCCACATGGTTAATTGTGCAAGTGGCTCATCAGTGCGGCGAGTAAAGAGACTGCCAGGACTCGCAAGGCCAGGAGTCAAGACTGGGGATTTCGGCAACCTTTCTCGTCTCTGAGAAAAGTTCCATCAGAAGTCCCCGCTCCTTCCCCTTTCGTACTTTGCTCTAATAAAAAAAGAAACTTCACACGCCACCCACTGTTACCAAACTGATCGCTAGACTTGGATTAATTAAAAACACTTTTGCTTTCATTATGCCATTAACTGCTTTATCCGATGTCGTTGCAGTTTACAGTCATGTATCCCCGCAATGTGTTGTGTCACTTCTGGAGGGCACTCTCGGGAGCTGCTGCCAACGGCTTCCTCCCCTGTGCTGTTGTTAGTTGCGGATCACTGTGGGCTAATGACCACAGCTCTGTAACAGTCAGCACGCCTGCTTCATCCTCACAGCTTATTCCCTTGTATCTGACTGGGGCCTTTGCTGACATCACGCAGAGAGGCCTTCATCCCATCATTCTCTTCAGAAGAAACGGATGCTTCATCCCCAGGGCCATCCATTAACTATTTATCAAGTCGATTGTAAACATAATGACAACACTGGCTTCTTTTTTGCTCTTAGACCTAAAAAAAAGAATATTTTGTCCAAAAAGCACATTAAAACTTATGCACATGTTCAATTATTATTATTTATTTTTTTGCTCTATAACACATGCCTAGTTTAAAGCTTCTAGTTGAGTCTTTACTTCCGATTTGACAATAATACTCTGTTACGCCTGAATTTCAACCTTCAAATTCCAAGTCTTCAACAAATGTCCTACAACGCGTGGCGAGCCTCAAAATCTATACAGCCTCATGCCGTGAGCAGCTCGCAAGTGCACCCAGACAAAGTACAAAATATCAAACAATGAATCTGTACTTTCGTCAGACTGTACTTTTGTACGAGAAGGCTACGCTCTCTTAAAAAGATTGAGTAATACGGGAATAAGATTAATCAGGCTAATGCATCCTTTTACATCACAAATGCATTTCCATTAAGAATTCATATGGCCCTTCTCGGTGTAATCAAAGACCAATGCAAGCCATTACGGAGAGAGGCCCGGGGGTCTGTGCCAAGTTCTTTTTCAACATCGACTTCTGCAGTCTCTATTTCCCAACACTCACTTTTTTCGCTTTTGTGAAACGCATGTGCTACGGACTGGATGGGATTTATGTCGGGCGCGCATGAAACATTGCCACAGTGCCTCCTCCTTACTGCGAAACAGCAGGAGCACGGGATTCAGAAACGCACGGCACGTCGACCGAGGCACGGACTAAAAATAAGCCCTGAGCCTGGGCAATTTGGCCATTCCGACTTCATGACTTAATAATCCAATTGCTTGGGCTGCCGCAATAAAGGCACCTTGCTCATTAGACAAGCTCTGAGAGAGCCCACCACCATAGCCAGTAAAAGCCCTGCTAACCTCTCCCCAATGCTCCCCATGTGTGCCCAAGTGGACAGAGTGGCCCTGACCTTCAGGGCGCCAGTTACTGAATCTGTACGCCTACTGATTGGCCCCTGAATAGCTCTCCTGGCGCCCGTCCATTTGCTCCATTCTGTAAAACATTCATTTCAAATTTGATCATCAACCGCCGGTAATGACAAGGCGAAATAAGTTTCGGGGGAGTGAAGTCCGCGCCCGGAATGAACAAGAACAAGTGCTATAATCACAGTCTGGGCTGCCAGGCCAGGAACGGATCACTTTAGGGTATAGGCAGCGAGCCCTTTCCAGCTTTGTCTGTAATGGTTTGCGGTAATTATTGCTGGCTTTCTTTGTTGGGGGAGCATGGTCATGCGGTCATGTGACCAAGCCCTTTAATGGCTTTTTTACAGCAGCCTTCTTGTCCTCTGGGCATCATGCAATATATAGCCCACACCCCTAAAACGGACTCTGAAATGCCAAGCGCTGTTATAAGGAATGAAGGGGGATTTCATGCAAAAAAGACTCGCTAATTCCAGCGTGGACACAGCGTGGGAATATTGGGCCCGGTCGGGTCCTCGCAGTGTCAGGGTAGAGCGCCACTTTAGAAAGAGATGCCTTTGGGGGGGGGAGCGTTGAGTCAAACCTGTTCAGCAACCCCCCCTCCCCTCCCCGTCCACCCCCACTGAGGGCATACCGAACCCAAGGCTTAACGAGTCAGGATAGCAGCAGGGCCTGGCGTGATTGACAGAGCAATTACCGCTAACATGGGCTCTGATGGAGCTGCAGACGTCTCCAAATAGAATTTTACTATTTTGTTGCATCAGTCAGTTACAGGGAGGATTTTGTACAAGAGCACAATTGCCAGACTGACTTAAAGCAGAGCATCACTGCTTGTGAAACACTTCTGTGTATTTTTGATATTAAAAAAGAACATTTACCCTTGTCCAAGGTTAGCTTCATCCGACTCTTGCTCAAGTTATTTTATGATGCGGTGTTGACAATAAAGCCTCTCTCCCTTTGGGAAGCAACATAAGTCCTTTTGTAGTTTGTCTATACTTATATACTTCACTTGAAGGAGAAATATGAAGCCACTTGGCCATGGGTGATATGGCTAAAAAACAGAACAAGTGCCTTTTCGAAATCCTTGTCTTTCCACAGACCTTAGATATTGATGCGTATTTGCATAAAATTGAATGCAGTGCTTATTGAAGTGACTGACATAAATGAGACTCTCACCGACTGATATGGAAATATAATATATACAGCCAACAAAGGATTAGCCCGCATTACGAAACAAAAAGCGGAACACATTTTTTAAAAACTCCTCTTCTTTCCCATAAACTTCCCTCGCTTGTTCTTAAGTCAGACATATAGAGATGTCTTTATAGACACTGGGGTATCTTGCCTATTACTCTCTTCGCCTTCCCCTCGACGTGGGAGTCCAGAGCAGCATCTGTCAGTTCAGCCATACTGTCTGCTCCCCACAGATACAGCGCCGCAATGTAATACTATGAAAACCCAGGACGCCACAAGCCGAATTGCATTACGCACACTGATTTTTTAATTTGTTTAGGACGAAAAAGCTGCTTGGTAATGCCTCGCTCTATCAATCTAACAAATAAGCGAACGCAGGGGGCCCCCGCTGGCCCATCCGGCCGCCTGAAAGGTCGCCACCTTGCCGAGGAACGGGAAAATGTGGACGCTCCCTCTCCCAGATTATGTGCGGAGGCAGAGGGGCATAAAACCCATCTGACGAGACAAATGGAAACGCCATCCCTCACCAGAGCTTTATATCCTGTTTATCTTTTTTTCTTTAGGTAATAAAAGTGGGTAACATCGCCTGCTCTTAATTGGGAAGGCGTGCATGAGGAAACATATGGCATCGCGGCGATCGAGCGGCGATAAGAATCTGAAACGAAAACGGGAGGAAAAAAAAAACACAACGCTTTTGTTGTAAATCGAGGCACAATTACGCGCGCGGTTTAAAGAAAGGAGAAGTTATCTCCGAGGCCGAGCTGGAAAAATAAAACAACAGGTCCCTGCGAAAATACGGAGAGCAGCAGAAGGGCGCCACGGGGTTGAACTGACGTCCGCGAGCTCTCCCTCGCCCGGCTAGGGGGGTGGATGAATGGAATGTGAAAAAGCGCCCTAAGACCTGTAGAGCCCGCTCCCACCGTACTCCCACGCGCGAGCTGCACACTGGCTTTGATCCACTTAACTAAGGACTACTCTGGAGGTGTATCGAGGAACGCAGCCTCCCAAGTCCCGTTTGGATAAGTATGGCCAGGAGCCGTTCGCGTTGCATTAACTCGCGGGCTGAGATCTCTCCAACGCGGACGGCCTCCTCCTTCCCTCCGAACGCGATACCGACGGGGGAACGTCAGGCGCGCTCGCGCTCACGGTGCAACGGCTATGTCAACTCCTCTCGCCAGACCATTTATCAGCAGGCATACCCTGCTTTCTGTAATTCAGTGTAAATACAGCACTCTATCTCCTCTAATTACTGCAGCTCCAGGGCCACAATGGATCCCTGCACTTGGCAATGTGTTTTAATCTGATTGCTGTCTCTCACAGGGGAACAGAACCCTTCCCCCGGTACAAAATCTGGGGCCCAAGGAATAACATTTTCTGCAGATAGAGATAAAGGTTTCAACTCCTGGGTTAAAAGTGACTTTTCCACTGATAAATACAGGCATGGCAATCTATTCACTCTTTCTTACCGTCTGTCCGTTGCTCTTTCTCTTTTTTTCTCCTCCACCCTGCCCTGCACACATGGTTTGATCAGACAATCGAAACCCTTTTGCAGTTTTCCTTATGTATTTGATATCTGTAGCCGTCATAGGGATATTACCAGTACCGAACTAGCTGGGCTCTGTGGTAGTACATTTTACATTTTACATTTTTGCCATTTTGCAGACGCTCTTATCCAGCGTGACTTACACAGTTTACATTTCTTTACATACAATCAATTTATCAATTTACTGAAGCAATTCAGGTTAAGTACATTTTCCATTTTCCATTTTAAGCATTTAGCAGACGCTCTTATCCAGAGCGACTTACAAGATGTGCATTAATACATGGTAGGAACAATCATAGTTAGCGCACGAGATCAGTGCAGGAATACAGCAATAGACATCATTGCAGGCATCTGCGTACCATACCTGTAACACCGGGAAGGAAAAGGTTAGTGAATTATTATATATTTTTTAAGTACCTTGCTCAAGGGTACAACAGCAGCGCCCCACCTGGGAATTGAACCTGCAACCTCTGAGTTACAAGCCCAGCTCCCTAACCATTACACTACACTGCCAGCCATAGTGGTAGTGTGATGAGACAGATTTCAGAACATCTTGACCACTTGCTCCTGCAGAATTCACTAATTATTGGCTAAAGTGAGAACACTGAATTATATGTCTTCCCTTGAGCAAAATGCCTTTAAAATCTGAAGGATTGATCCCACAGCGGATTAAATACTATGATTACCAGAGCTACAGCTACGGAAGGCGCCAGTTTCTGACATTTCCCAATTAGGACTCAACAAGACACCTGTTAAATGGCTGGTATTAAGCAGCTTATGAATGTATCCCTTGTTTGAAAGAAAACATTAGAGATAGGTGACTTGAGAAAAACATATGAAGTGAAAGGAAAGATTCCAAAGATCCGATTAACCTCAAATCATTTGGCATGGCATTGACGCAGGTATGATTCTATGTTTCTTTTTTTTAAATATGTGATTACGGTAAGCATTTTCCATAAAGTAATTCACTTATTTCTCGACAGAGGGAGAAAAAAACCACATGTTTATCCCATCTGCGAAAGCGGTTCAATGACCACATTAGCTTTGTCATAACCAACGCCGCTTAAACGCTGTGATGTAATTCACGCAGGCCAGGGTTCACCGTCCTTCTTCACGCGCAGCTTAATTAAAGGACACTTTACTTTTTTCCACACACAATGGCCTCCAGCAATTATCCATATGAAGGAGGGCCTCTTGACGTTTCTCACACCTCTGTAATTGCACGAGCACAGAAGAGATCAGCGCTTTGGCCCCTACCATTCAGCGGTGCTCCAGAAACACAGACTGTGCGGAGCGTTGTCTTCCCGAGCCTTTCAAGTCCTGCCCTCCCACGCTGCCGTCGCCTTTCATCGGGGGTCACAGCGGTGGGCGCAGGCGTGGCAGGGGGCATGCCTCTGTTTGATTAGCCATCCCCGTGCACTCGTTTGATGGCAGACTTTGGCATTTGTAGGTAGGAGTGCGCCCCAGCAACTCGTTCCCACTGTGACAGACTCATTTCCATGCCACAGACGGGGCCCCTGTCCTTTGAGGGGAGGGCCACCTCACCGTGTTACAGCGCCCCCATCCCCCTTTCAAAATCACAATGACAGCCTCGGATGCTCTGTCGTTTGTTGTTATCGTCGGGCACTGTGATGAAACGCTTTCAAGTTATTCCTCAGTTCCGAATTATGAAACCATAATCAACGGGACTGTTTTTCACATTTTGTTGATTATTTCCTTTCAAAACAGGTTTATTTTGAAGCCACGCTTACGTTTTCAGACATTTTCAAGAATTCAAACTGCACGGCAGCGTCTTTAAACTTGAACTACTGACACGCGGTACAAACGGAGTACAAGTAAGTGGAAGGCGATGGTACTGGACAACCTACGCCACAGTGGTACCCTGTGCAGCACAGACAAAACTTGCACAAACATGGGAGTACACAAAGAAGGAATCAGACTGTGAAATGCCGTGCAGTCTATTGTGCTTTGCTAGCGACTCCATCTAATTGTCTTTTCCCATTAGCCTGTGACCAGTGGTTGGCAGACTTCGACTATTTCCTGTGGCAGATGCCTGGCGTTTCAATGGCTGCCCTTGATAGACTTATGACAGATGTCAGGGCTCCTGTTGAATGGGCACACTCGATCACACAGCCCTGTTTCACACATCAGCCCTGTGCTCCTCCACGTCTGGCAGAGCTGCCCAGCCCTACGACACCAGCCCCACCTCCGCATCCGTCAGTCTCCAGCTATTACCTTCGACAGGCATCACATAAGCAGTCTGCGTTTCCCATGCAAATGCACCAAGTCTTACCACTGTTTGAATCCTAATGCACTGGAGGGCCTGGAGGACAAAACCCACTTCCTTTTCAAAGTTAAACTGTCTCAGAGAGCAACGCTGATCGACTGTTAGCTAGCTAGCCTCTTTTTTTTTTTTTTTTTTTACATACAAAAGCGCACCATGAAATAACACGTTGGAATGTTTGTAACACCATAAAACCGGCAATGAACCGCTAACATATTGAGATACAGGCGGGTTTAATAAAAATAGGTCTCAGTATTGTAAGATGTGTTCAGATAGAAGTCTCACTTTGTATTGTTAATGAGCACACCGTTTGATGGAAGCGCGATCAGGTTTATGCATGGTGCAGATTCCTTACGCTTATGGCACATGCGATTCTTCCAGGCATGTGCACTGTGAATGAACCCGGCACACACATTATAAGTGCAGTAGTACAGAATTGGGAGAGTCAGGGATGACACATTGCATAAGTTTTCAAATTGGAGAATCATACCGCGTGTCAATACCTCAGCGCTCCGTAATGATTTGAGCCACACGGCGTTGTCCACCAGTCACTGACGCTGCCTTACAAGCATAGAAAGCACTTACCATAGCCAGGACACACAAAGTCAGCAACGATTTCAATCAAACTGCCCAGCTATTTCTTTTCATTTATCGTGCTTGCCTTGTTTGTAGCGGTAGCTGTTTGCACACAGATTAAATAAAACCTCATGCTCTTGCCACAGCTCAATAAATTCCTCGTTTTCCACTTCTGTCCAGCATAACTTTTCAGCCTCGCTTCTTTTGAATCGTATCTTCCTTATTCCACGGCTGTCTCACTGGTCTTTGCTGTGATTCTACGAGAAAGACTCACCGAAGAGAGTTGTGCTTTTACTCATTTACTGTGTTTTTTTATTGGCTGTTGGGATTCCCTCTTGAAACAAAATGAGCAGGAATCTGTGAAAATGCGAAAACTGCTTGATATTCACTCTCACTTTGTAGTGTTCACGACAAAACATTTTCATCAGTAGAAGGACCTGACACTCTACTCAAGCGGAGGTGCTAAGCCACGGTACTATTTCAGCGCGTACATTGAATTTAACCGAGAACCATGGCAAACTCTCAAGGCCATGGCGCATTATTGACTTAGCCACAAAGAGCCAGATCACTAATATGTGTACTAGGCATTGTGCATGAGATCAATGACAGAATTACAAAATGTAAGAATTCATCCAAATGTATGTTCTCTGCAATTTTCTCAATGTTGTACATGTTTTCATTACTACTGTTGTCAAACGGATATTTTCTGTGCTGCATCTATGTGAAAGACCTATGGAATTATGTGGTACGATACATGCTCAACAATGATGAAATTGTGTTTGTATGTTTGTAATTATATATAAAAAATGACTTGTGAGCCAATAGGGACTGGGCAGCTGAGGACACTGAAATAAACAATAAGGGTTAATAAATGAATGAATGAATGAATGAATGAATGAAGAGTAAACACAAAGCACCACTCCTGCAGCAACGTGCTACTGCTACCAAAAAGTTTTTTGTTTTTGTGTGGTTATGCCAGTTCTTTGAACATATTTCATTCAATGGTCTCTCCATACCACTCCCCTAATAATGTTGTGTTTCTTGTTGGCCTACATTTGCCCAAGATGTTTGTTCTTGATTCATGTTCACAAGCATCAATACACAACAGTCTGTGTGCAGTTCAACTGATCTTTACATCATCAGGATGGGTAGATAGTGGAGGTAGATTCCTAGCTGACTGCAGCCATATAAAATAAAGATGAGTGGATCTGTGCAGAGTTTGCTCTAACCTGATATCCGTGAACAAACAGGGCGTTTCCAGCATGTGAAATTTAAATGGAAAACCACCTTTTAAAATGACATGGCTTTCTCCATTTCCCCCTGCCCAGAACTGTCGTTTGATGTTCACGCGTGCCCGAGACTTCTAAGATGTGAAAGTAATCACTGTTCCCTTTAAGTTCCCCAGCATGTGCATATGTGAACACTCCCGAAATTGGCCAGAATCACCGCGTGGATAAATCAGATAAGATGTTTATCGGCTCAGAAACAGCACACCGACTGGGCAGGCGGATGAAAGGGGAGCACCTCGGGTTTTTGCCGTGCGACGTGAGACAGAGGGGTAAAGGATCGACGCGGTGGCGCGTTTCCATCACAGAACAAAGCAGGCGACTCCCCCCACTGCAGCCTGAGATAGACCACGTTAAGGAAAAAGGGCTGTGCTTCCTCTCCACCAGGAGACGATTCTCTAATCGACATCACCCGCTACTGCCCCTCTCGCCTCCATGCCATCATTGTCATGGAAACAAAATGTTTCCGGTAGCACGACTTCTTATGACGGAACTTAAAGCTTGAAAACGATCAAAGTGGTGAGCCGGTAAAGAAACATTGAGCAGAAGACACATAAGGCCTTGATTCCCAATCACTGCAAACGCACAGACATAAAGAGGAATTAAATCGGATGTGATCAGCACTGTAACATGCTGTTGCAAAGCACACATCTCCATAACAGTAATACTTATATCATCTGGGAAGCTGCTGGAAGTGTTTACATTCACACTGATATTGCGCATGATATCAGTTACCATGGGATTGGTTCTGAATTGGTATTCGGAGTTGTTATTTATTATGTCAAAATATACATTTCTTTGGTCCAGGAATTGGTCTGTAGGTTGATATTAAATAGTTATGCTTTAAGAATAGATATGAAGGCTGTGGAGCAGAAGGAGTAAACATGGCTTTTTGGATTTGCATCAGTGCAAATGCCTTACTTTCAGTGTTGGCTCTACTTAAAGTGTAAAATCAATTATGACTGTGTGGAAGAAAATCAAACAGGGTCACACATTGTTCCTCCGCCTTTTGAAGCACAGTTTTCTTCCGCAAAGTGAACTCACCACTTTGGCCGACTTGTTGACTTCACCACTGGAGACATCCCATCCCTGTACAGGCTTTTGGTCTTGCTGAAGTTGACTATGTTGAAAATCACCCTCTGGAAGACAGGGCACAACACTTGGTTACAATGGGACTAAATTGCTCATATTAATATACACCAAAGCAACTTACAGTAGTGAATGCATACATTTTTCAGTATATGTGGCCCCAGTGGGGATTGAACCCACAACCTAAGCGTTGCCAACGCTGTGCTCTACCAACTGAGCCACAGAGAACCACACATATCTCAAAGCAATATCACCGTGCACTCGTATTTGCACACCTGTGCAGCAAGACCACACTCATCTCCTGCTTCTCACGTCAGTTTAATGTATCTGAGCTGTACGCCGGTGTAATGATATGTATAGGGTTCGGCAGCATCTGACAGAAGATGTGTATGAGGACATTCGGTGCAGTTACCGTGGTGATGTAACACGCTGTTTTTGTTTTTCTTTGGTAACCGTTTACAAAATGCGGACATTCTTTTCAAGTGTTACTAAATCACGTGCTGAGCACATGCAAAGACAAAATTGCTCTCTGACAAAACAGCAGGTGTTTAATCTATGGATTGCCTTGAATACAACACACAAAGCAATAAAAGAGACTAATTGTTCAAATGTTAGTATATCACAAAACGATCTTAATTGGTTCGGATTGGTTCTATTGGGTCAACAAACACTTTATACAGATAAGACAGCCTTTGAGATCGAATTTGCATCGCTCTAATGAGCACTGCAAGGGCGTTATATACAATTCAAACAAGCATTCTGGTATCTGGAGAGTGAGAATTGTATTATGTGGGTAATCTAAATTAATGTGGGACAATTGTTCTTTTGTAAGAGGCATCTTGGTTTTTTTCTTCTTGTTTTCTGTTGCATATGCTTGTTGCGGCAACTCAATCTGTTTTTAGTCTAAACTTTATTTCACCGAGTTACTCAGCTAAAGCTATACTGGAAACAGCACAGGGCCTGTGTGCAATGTACAAATTAATTTTAACATTACACACTACATGATAAATCTGTGGATAAGATTTAAAACCACCCCACTGAATACTCCTTCACCCCAACCCCCCAAAGCCACCAGCCCCAACAAAAAAGACATAAACCACAGATAAAATACAGCATCTGACCCAATTAAACTTTCTTTAAAGAAAAAAAGTGAAACACGCTTCACATTCAAACGGTGCCACACAGACTCAATCTGACTCTAAAGCCACAAGCCTGTAACGTTGCTGTGACACTTTATTAACTGGGCTCACCGCGAGAGACAGGCTTAGCGTGTAGCGATATAAGTCTTCCCCATAGCGAGGAACGGTAAGCAAGTCAGAGCGGATGCACAACTGGATAAAGGAGGAAATCACCTTTGGACGGGAACGTATCTGCAGACACAGATATCGCTCCTGCTCCTGGAGAAAGGGTAGCCGAGCAGACGAGCGTGCTGGAGCGGACAAGCCACCAGTGGGCCAGCTTGGCTTTAAAAGACACGTTCACGGCCGGGTGAGTAATATTTCATGCTTTACCGTTCAATGCAAAGACCCCCTTCCTACAGCAACCAGATTAGGATCCGGAGGGGAGGGAGAGGGGAGGAAGGGGGGGATATAGACAGAAATAAATAAATAAATAAATAAATAATTACATTTATAAATAATGACGATAATAATATCACCTCGCGGTAAATGACCCCTATTGATAGACCATATCAAATTACCAACTAACTCCAGGTGGTGGAAGTTAACTGTGTGCTGCTGAAATCCTATTACCCCCCCTCGCCGGAGCGGGGATTGTGGCGGCCTGATTCAGACCTAGGTAAAATGACATTTAACTGATGTTCAGACTGGCAGCAGGCTCCTGTACCGTGGAGATAAGACCATCGCTGCTGGCATTTCAATTACACTTTACTGCCCCGCACATCTGTTGCCAGCCCACTTTCTGCTTTTCCTCAAGCAAATATGTCCTCATTCTCTGCCTTGCATCAGCCTTCTTTCTTCTTTTTTAGAAATTCAGATTGTCTTATTTAGTGGTTATGTCTCATGCCTGTAATCTATTTGTTAAGCGTGTTAAACTCGGCAGGGGTACTGGGCTCTACACCACGTCAGGCGGGTGGCAGGAGCCCCAGTGTTTCTGCCAGGCTGAGGTGATTAATAACAGGCCCTCCATTCTGCATCCCCCCCCTCCTGGAGCCGATAACGGAGAATAAGTGTGCTGGAGCACATGAAGGGGATCAGGGCACCGCATGCAGCATAGAAGGAGGGGTTCGCTTTTGGAGTCTTTAAGGAACCTGGCTGATGCAAATGTATGGTGATTTACACTCATTTAAGAGAAAGGAAAAAAAACACACACTGTTCGACACATTCGAATACAAAACAACCTAGAAATTGATAGGTAAATGATCATTTCTCAGAATGAGGAAGATTTGAATTGGTTGTGCTAATTGCAAGAGTCTCTGAACTCTCCCTTTACCAGGCCCTCCAGGGTTATGAGAGCGAGCGAGCCCGATCCTGTTACCGGCAGCATAACCGCTCCCTGTTCTGTTGCAGCCCTAAGCTATCACTCACGTTCACTTGGAACAATGATGCCGATGGGGCAACGGGAGCTACACAGGAGGGCCATCGTACAGCAACCCGATTTCCCCCACATCGAGTTTGCCATGAGCAGTTTATCATAACTGATAAGTATTCCTGTTCCGCGTTTTGGAAAATTGGCATTTTGTTTGTGGTTCATATTAACTTTTAAGTTAAAAGTTTAACACTCTGCTGCTCAACGGAAGATAATCTCGCTCCGGTCCAATGCGTCATCGCGAGCAGAATTTCCCTCCCCCGCTCACTCTCGCCGCCCTGCTGACACATCTGTGCAAATAGGGGATTACACCGAGGCGGGAGGCAGACAAAATGGTGAGCTCTCTTTATCTCCTGCTCATTAAGTGGCGCGCGTGGCACGCACAGCCTGCAGCACCCTCTTCACACACCGACTCCCCGGTTCTGTGGGCCCTCCGTTCTTGTTAAAAGGCTGTGTTTACACAGAGTACCCATTTGGGACTCCCAGCCAGAGAGCACAGTGAGCACTGTCCTGGAAATTTAATTACAGGCAGAACAGTTACAACAGATTAACGCCGAAGCTGTCAGAGATGTCATTTTGATGGAACGTGTCTTCCCCTCTTCTCAATCATCGCTCGTTCGAAGGCAAGCCCAAACGTCGCCGCACGCCGCAGCCCCATATTAGCGCGTACCAACCGTGGGCTGATTTGATGTCCTTGTACTCATCTACGCTACCTTCTGAAATTAAGAGAAAATAAATATACTATAATTTGTTTTTTTTTTATGTACTTGAGTGTAAATGAAGACATCAAGGTCTTCTATTTACAGTCCACTTCTGTATGCTGCATGCAGAACTCACTTTTGAGGAGCTGGGGACTAAAAACGTGAATGCGTAATGTCTTTGCCTGTGCCTTACCACTGACCTCCACACAGAAAAGCACTCAGAGCTCCCAGGCTCAGATAACCTAGCCCCAGCTCCCCTACAGAAATAGCTCTGTGTTAACCACTGTTTGGGGCCACTGGCTCCTCTTGATACTCATCGATCTGCAGTCCTTCCTGCGCAGGGGGAGATGGTCATCAAATATTTAAGAAAACATTGTAAACTAAAGGGAAAAACCTTGTGTGGGACGTATTAAAAGTCACGTGGGCGCGCGAATGCATAGGGATGTGGACGGAAATGCGACGCGCTATCGACGCGCATTGCTTTCCGGGGTCAGAAACAAGGCCGGCCGCCCAGGTGTGGAAGCGCGCAGGTGGCAGCATTCGCAGCGAGAGCGGGTCATGAGTTGGTGGGTGTTGAGAGGGGACCGTGGAACGAACGAGCCCCTCTGCCCTCTACGGGACACAAAGGAGGGGGGAGTGAGGGAGGAGTGGCCGACGCTTATCGCCTCGGCGCCACGGAGAGTCCCCTTCACCGTCACAGACACCTGCTCACATTCTTAATGGCAGCTCTCCTGTTCCTCTCCGGAAGGCTTTGATCGTTTGATGGCTTGCAAAGCGCTGCGTCCAGACCAACAACAGATTCGCAGTGACTGACGTGGCCCCAGACGGCGAAGGGAAAGCGCAAAGAAAGAGAGCACGACCGACCACCGCTGGCTCCGCCACCCTCTCCAGTAGAGCACCACTTTCCTAACCCAATAAGGTAGTGGTCAATTTCCTCTTCTCTCATCCGGATTTACGGAGTGCTCTCCCGGGACCTCGCCATTGGAATCCCCAGACTTTTCCCAGCGACCCCTTGAGGACGGGTTCCCCCACGTTACACGCGAGCAAACACGTGACCCGCGGTTTACCTCCCGCGATCACACGCGCAACACAAAACTGCCCGACCGTAAAGACGGCCGGGGCTCGGAGAGGCAGCGGACAGGGCCGGGTCCACAGGGAGACGTGTTTACAGGAAGTGTGATTTCCTGCGTGTGAGGCCTGGCAGCGTGTGCACAAACTGCTGATGCAGCCTCAGAGCGGTGGCCCCAGGAGGAGGTGATGACGTCGGGCGAAATCAATTACATTACTAAGACTGTGCCTACTGAGCCAAAGCAGAAACATATAGGTTAATTGCACTCTCGAAGATAGGCTTTGTTTTTAATCGGCCCCGGTATAAAAATCTGAATGGGTGGCCGTTTCATGCCACCTTGCAGTTGACCTTGAGATTTAGTTCAGCGCTAAAGTTTGAATCCCGCCCTGAAAAGAAAATATATATATTTATTCGAATGTATATTTATTAATTTAAGCTGGAAAAGAAATTTGAGAGCTCACTAGATATCAGATTCCAAGAAGTGGTGACAGGCTGTTTTACATCAGCCATGAGACCTCTTGTTTGGTGAGGCTTTTGGAGGCTTTTGTATCTTTTATTCCATTAGAGAACTAGGAAGAGCGCTGCTTTCGAATGTTTCGTGAAGGGCAATTTATTACTCCATTGTACGGCTATGCACAATTTTACCGAGTTTAATTACGCCTTTCCCTTTGAGTGACTGACAATCAAGCGAAATATCCTGGAGACAATGCGAGGGGTCAAACACAGAGAGGCAATAATGTACTCTCGAATGTAAAAGAATTCCGCTACACTATTGAAATGGTTTCTGCCGCAAGTTCAGGGAAAAAAGTTTCTGCATTGAGGATGTACAATGTCTCTGTAAGCAGATAAAAATGTGAAACTAAGGCAGTTTAATAAGTCAATTTTGGATGTGTGCCTAAATTCATGCACGTGTATGCCTGCCTGTGTGTCGTGTATGTGTGCATGTGTGTGTGTGTGTACACGCATGCCTGTGTATGTGTGTGTGTCGTGTATGTGTGTGTGTGTCTGTGTGTTTGTGTGAGTATGTGTGTGTGTGTGCGTGTGTGTGTGCACATGCATGCCTGCCTGTGTGTGTGTGTGTGTGTGTGTGTGTATGTGTGTGTGTGTGTCTGTGTGTTTGTGTGAGTATGTGTGTGTGCGTGTGTGTGTGTGTGCACATGCATGCCTGCCTGTGTGTGTGTGTGTGTGTGTGTGTGTTTGTGTGAGTATGTGTGTGTGTGTGTGTGTGTGTGTGTTTGTGTGCGCGTGCGTGCGTGTGTGTGAGTGGGAGTGCGTGCATGTGTGTCTGTGTGTGTGTAAGTGTGTGTGTAAGTGTGTGTGTGTGTGTGTGTGTGTGTGAGTGTACACATGCGTGAGCATGTGTGTGTGTGTGTGTGTGTGCGTGCATTCAGTCGTTTCTGTGCAAGCGAGCACACACTTTTGTTAATCATCGGATCGCCGCGGTTCTTTATAGCCTCGCATATGCAAAGATCCTCCTGCCTCCCTCTGCCTCCCTCGCCTTTATTAGATGGAGTGTTTTAACAGCCTCTGGGCAACGAGACGCGCAGAGTTCTTCAGCTCGACGGGAGGACGGCAGTCTCTTTATTAGTCAGGGCTTCATTTCTCTCCTGCAGAGTTTTAACCCGCAGACAGATAAATATGAGAAATATTGATGTACATGCCGTGTACCTGTGCCGATATGCAGAGCTCCGCTGTCTCACACATGTATCTGCTCCCCCAGCCGCGCAAATAAAGAGCGGAGAGATGTGCGCTGACAGCCACTGCTTTTAATATTCACCTTGGCAGCAAAAAAAACACACAAGCCCGTGCTCTAAATATAAAGTACAATCTCCGGTCTCCTGAGGAGCCCTGCCTTTTATTTTTTAAACCAGTGAATCATTTTAGAGCCACAGCTCCGTAGTTCCCCCCCCTTCTTCTTCTATGATTTAAAAGGGCTCTGACTTCAACAGGTCCTGTCGACCCATACGGCCCGGGCTACGACCGGGCGCGGTCGCGGTCGCTAAACGCAGCGCGCGCGCTTTCAAATATAGAAATGAATAAAGTAAATTCAGGCCCGTCTTCGGCAGCCCCTTGCTTTAAAACATTGCAGAGTTAATTTGCTCAGTCTAGCAGCTCTCTCCATCTCTTGCAGCATTCTTTGCTCGGGGTACCCCGTCAAGCCACTCTGGAGCGGTGAAATTGTCACGAGTGATGGATGACTATCAACCTTCTGCTGTCTTCCGGCCCGCTCCTGGGAGATTTACAGGCCCGCTGACTACCAGGCATGAAAACCAATCTCTCGCTCTCTTTCTCTTTCTCTCTCTCTCTCTCCTTCCACCAGTATCTCTCCCTCTCTATTTTTACTCTGAATTCTCCTTTTGTTTCCTCCCTCCATTTTTCTCTAGAATGGAGAGTCGGTACCTCTGAAATATCTCATGTATGTATATGTGCATGTGTGTGTGTGTGTGTGTGTGTGTGTGTGTGTGTGTATGCATACACACGAGCACACGTGTACACACACACACACACAATCTGCATAAGTATGTGCAGGCACATTCTCTCTCACACACACACAAACACACACACACACACACACATACAAGCTAAAGGACTAATGTAATCTATTACGCAACTCCCCACTGACATAAATGACTTCTTTACCAACAACCCAACTGCCCCCACCCAACTTCTCCACAGGCCAAGTTCCTGTGAATATCCATCTGTGTGTTGTAATTATAGCATCAAAAAGGTGCTGGGCTAATTGTGCTCTCAAAATAGTAATTGCTTTATTATCATGACTATTTTTGTGCACATAATGATCGTTAGAAGGCATTATGTTAATGCAATTAAATGGTTGCATTATTATTCTTCCTCTTCTAATTGAGGGTATTTTGCACGGCCAATTCTTTAAGGAGGCACCTCTGGATCATCACAGTCCTTTGGGCCATAGAGAGTCCGAAGAGGCACGAGACGTCCAGAGGACATGACCAGCGGCTGCCCAGGGCGTCTCAGTGCGAGGCTGAGGTCTCTCCCGGTCTCTCTCGCTTCACGCATGGTTTGTGGGGATACCAACCGCTTACGAGACACAAGAGCAGAGCGAACTGCTCTCCTCCCGGAGGCTGCAGGCTGGATAGACACAGAGGCGAGAATACATTAACAGTCGCACATCAAACACATCAAAATACAATTTTCTCAATTTATGAATTCACCCCCATAGACACAAGCACACATTATACACGTGCTGTAAAATGATCATCACACAGCCACACGTTTACAGCGTATTTCCATATATGTTAAATAACTGTGTGGAATATTTGCGAGACTTGACCCAGGCACAACAACAAATGTTCCAGCGCTAGATAAAGACATCACTAATTGAAAATGAGCTGTAATTGGGAATGTATCATCCATTATAATGCTCCATAATCATAATTTGTATTATTACAAGCAAGTTATACATGGGGAATTAGTGGATGTAACATTCCTAAACAAAGTTAAATCTGTCAGTACATTCAGAATATATTTTAGTACTATTGTGCTGGAGTATGGATGGTACTAAACAAAATACAAACTAAAACTGCTAAATGCTACAAAAAATATCGCCATACAAATTCTGCCACATTTAAATAATTCTTAGATTACAGTCTAACAGCATGCGCATTCTGTATTGTGACTGGGCTTGTAAATGATTTGAGTTTCGAAAATCTGGTCAGCTCCTACTCCGGAATGTCATTTAAATGAGGAAGCGCGCAGTCACCTATCAATCCAGCCTTCTCCACGGTCTATTCTGAGCCAGGTTAGCTATGCCCGCTTTCATTTGTATCGTGCGCTCGTTAAATTGTAATGAAATCTTTGGGAAGTCCACGTTTCCGAGGAACCGGGATCCCTCCGCTGCGCCGGAACAAGGGTATTTATGTATTTTTGTCTATTTTTGCACCGAAGCGAAGATTGAGTGTGATTGCCTAACATGCCAGCAGCGCAATGAACACATTTAGACCGGAGCGGGAGCTGAAGCACGCCATCGCTGGGGCTTAGAGCCGACAGAAGCTGAAGAGCACCGGCTAAATGGTTTCTTCAGTTATTTTTAACCGCTCTCACGCTGAATGCACCTGCTGTCAGGCAAACACTCTTCAGGGGCTGCTTTGCATTGGTCAGCGAGGGAGGAGAGAACGGGCCGGACGGATCGCAGGCTCCGCTTCCCAGAAATCGGCTGCCGCCCCCTGACAATGACACGCTCACGCTGCTCCGAGAGACCTCCGCGGTCCCTTTCCCGCAACTCGCATTGCGAACTTGAAACCCCCTTCGACCTCTGTGGAGGCAACCAATGACGGCGCGGCGCGGCAGATGGGCGTCGGAGAGGGCCAATCTGGCCTCGCTCTCCCCGCCGGTCGCCGGGCATGCGGGTGGTGTCAAGTGCTTTTGGATTTAGCCACTGGCGGTGTTACAGCCAACACACGACTAACAGCGAGCATGAAAGTAAATATGTTATTTTGCTTTTCCGCCGATCTGCATTAATTACAATACACCCCTCGGTCAAGCTTGAAACACTGCCAAAACCCACAGGGCGAAATATGAGTCATATTGAGATTAATAATGCATCACTGTCTAGAGGGTAAGCGCCAACATCTGAGGCTGAACCCAGGATCCCGGCTATAAATAACAGGTCAGCCAACTGCAGCCAGCAGGTGCTCTCTCATATTTTACTGTTCGCATGAATATGCATATCTGAGGGAAGGCAGATAAATAACAACATCAGGGGTTTCCTGTGATAGTACCTGATGGCTTTTGACCCCCTCCACTCGGAGACAGAAGTGGATAGATATGCCCTTCCTTCCTGCAGCTGTCGGAACATCAATAGCAGCTCAAATTATGTCCGAAAATTGAGGTTGTGCAGCTTTATTGCCGCTGACCTTCTGGAAGTCGGCGCGTCGGGGACACATTGAAGGAGAGGAGAGGTTAATGAGTAGCCAGCCCGATTAGTGAAGCGCATTTGCGTCTCTTTGCTTCGCCAAACGCCTCCGTAATTGCGGACCCCAAAACAAAGACCAATTTGAGGGGCGGGGGGGGATGGAGGGGGCACAAGAACCGGGGTCAACAGTTCCAACAACAAGGGGTTCCAAGGACATCACAGCCCTGACAGCAGTGCTGCGTTAGCAGGAAGTGATGTCACAGGTCAACATTTTTAATTCAGAGTGATCCCCGGGGGACTTCGACCCCACAGCCTTGCAGGATCAGCAGTGGCTGCTGAGAAAGCTCAACGTGAGTGGCTTAACGCCTCTGAAGAATATCAATCCGGCTCCTGCGCGCTCCTCACAGCCGTGAGGTAACGGCCTCATTAATTAATCAGCAGCGTGCGAGCGTCTGCCTCTGCTGTCTTCCTCCTCGTTTTAACCCTTCCGTGCCCCCGCCCCCCCCCTGCATACTCCAGGACCGACGCTGGGGCTGGACAGCGTTTTTAATGCACGGGGGAAGCTCCGCTCCCATCTGTTGCTGCAGTGTGGCTTTGATTGAGAGGCTGTAAAAAAGCAATCTCCTATACTGGGGGCTCATCTACATGCACACGGCACGTCAGCCCATACACCGCCGAGGGAGACTGTTAAAACATGGCATGTAGTTTATTACGGAGCCACGCGGATTTCAGCTCCGAGGGTCTCTTTGTCTGCCGATGATGAAAAAGGGCAGAAATGCACAATTCTGCTGCATCTGCTCCTGTCAACTGGCAGGGGAAGAGGGAGAGCTCAGAATGAGGACGGATAAGGAGGACGATAACAGGCTCAGCCACCATCACTCGAGAAACGACTTTGGTAACAATCGAACCAGAGAGAAGGGAATCGAAGAGAGGGGGGGCTGGGCTTGGGGGTGGGGAGATCAAGTATCTAATGGTTTTTTGTGATGCCTTTATGCTATTCCTACTTTGCTACGGATCACAATTTATAAAATACCTTTCTATTTATCGAATGCATGACTGCATTAATGCATAGAGTAACCTTTAGAAAATCGCGCGTAACAGAAAGTGATGGTGTTCTGCAGTTGACTGATTAAACTCTGATAACCGTGGAAAATACCACACCCTCCATTGATTCTGGGGAAAACAAATCAATGAACACACGCGCGCACACAATACAAAATCCAGGGACACACTTAGTACAAAACATGGAACCGGTATGCCTAACTGCAGAATTATTATTATGTTTTTTTACATTAATTGTACAAAGTTTCATCTTTTGTTTTGTTAAAACAATGAGAATCATGAGTAATTCTTCATGCATCACAAAACCCGCATTCATCTTAGTTAGGTTTCGATTTACTACGTTCCAGTGAAGTCCCCTTTGGATACTAAATTTACATATCTGTCATGCTGGTGATTTGTTTTTATTATAATATACTGTATATATATATATATATATATATATATACACAAATGTCTTTTTCCTCTTCTCTGTTTCTTTATTTTCTAAATGTCCTGAGGAATTAATGCAAAACAATTTATATTACCAGCGGCATTGGCGCCAAGATGAAACTGGAATCACAGGGAAATATGGAGATCAACAGCAGTGAGTGTAGGCCTTCCTTTAACCACACAACACCAGCACCTCCTGCTTCAGCGCTGGGGGGGCTGAATATTTACCAAACATAAACACAGTAACGTCCCTGAAGCGTGGAGTCACGAACAACATTATTTTAGGGCTGAAAAATATTAAACAAATAAATGCATACGCAATATATTACAGCTCCACATTTAAAAGGGGGAAACGTTTTATTGTGAAATCATTTTCAAATGAATTGAAGGAGAAAAAAAAGGCTCCACTGCTGCCATAATATTGATTATACATACTGTATTTTTAACTAATTTTATGATATTAAACATTGCTGAACAGCTGCTATTCACTGATGCGTCACAATACTCCGCACAGCCCGGTCCAATCAAATGATATATTTAAATCAGCAAGTCTGTGGTTGATGGGGTATGTACCCAAAAGAGTGTGCTCTCACCCCCCCTGCCCCCCCACCCCGGGTTTGGGGTAGATGAGATCCAGATAAATAAATTCACTGAGCCACTGATAGTATCACCTGAGCATGAGGTAGATCGCCACAATCTCAACAGTCAAGGCCCAAACGTCTGGACATGTAACTGTAAATTGACAGTAAATGTAAAGCTGATATGGCAAGCGGAGATCATTTTAAAAGGCCACTAAGCACAAATCAAGTGAGCTGCGTTTCTGACCGTATAGCTTCGCCACACGTTCGCGCGAAGTCATTTACAGCACCCCTTCTCAGCCGACAGATCTCTGTACAAAACCCTTTAAATAAACAGCGGAGCGGCTTACTGCCTGACAGCATCCTACCGCAGGTGACCAGGAAATGAGCAACTGTTTTTGCAGCAGTACTTTAAGTATTGCACATTGCTGTACATTAAATGTCCGTTTTAGCTACGTGAATGGGGAATTTCCTCTGAGCGAAACTATCCTGAGGGCGGTAGTCAGAAATGAGAGCGGTTGGCGTGCACAGAAATTCTCATTTGTATTCAGGGGCAGAACAAAGGCATCGGAAGTTAATGCATGTGTGTCACTGACAAATTCTGCCATTTCATAACTGTCACCCAATTTCAAGTGTATCCACACCGCTGTATACATTTAATTGGCAAAGCTTCATCAATGCAATCAATGCACTTTTTGAGAGCAGCGCGAGTAGGGCTGTCATCTGTAGATGGATTCAACTGCTCTGACCTGGGAAGCACTGAGACTGGCTTTATGTTTCACAGAATTGTGTGAACAATTTCCCTCTACAAATGAATTATCTTCAAATTCAATAACAACAATAATAATAATAATAACGTCTGTTCATGGTGGCCATTGTGGTGTTGAGAGAGTAGGCACAGCCTGTGAGGCATGCGCATGGTTATCATGCCATGGGCTTGATAGGGATCCATGGGGACCCAGCTAGGACTCCCAGACCAGCTCTCCCACCAGTTCCCTGGCCAGCTGACACTGTTTGAACAGCGTGTCTGAATGACGCAGGCCCACTGGGCCCTCTCGGCATCAGTGAGCACGCACAAACCCCCAGAATCACCTCTGTGACACGGAACACAGGACACAGGATGAGTGTGCATAAATATGAGTGCACATGCGCATGTGCAGACACACACACACGAACACATGCGCTTAGACGCACGCACACACATACACACACACACACACACGAGCACACACGAACACATGCGCATAGATGCACACACACACACACACACACACTCACCTGAGCATGCGCACAAACAAACACACACACACACTCACATATATGAACACACATACTGTACGTACATGAACAAACAAAAAAACCACACAGGCACACACAGCATGCGCATACAAAAACACACACACAAACACACACACAAGTACTAACATATTAACAATATTTACATATTTAAACCTTGAAAAACGGATAAATGTTTGCCTTGAGCTGCTCACGTGAGTAGCACTTAAAGTAGAGCTCATTAACCTTTTTGCACTTTGCTCTTATTTGCTCATTCTTTCAGAGGGTAAACAGTTTTTAATTTGTCACATACAAAATGAATGTAATCTTTATAGGCACTATGATGATAATCACTGTATGTACTGTACAGATTCTACCGAAATTACTGTAGTTTGGAGCCAATGACAAAGCATGCTATAGTGTATGTGATACAAAAGAAAACAATGTATTGAGAATGCAACAAACATTCACAGAGAATACATACAGAATTAGCACATGCATACTGTGAGCTGTTGACATGACACGGTTAATGACATTTTTGCATTTTGTTACATTTGTGCATTTTGTTACACAGTCAAAAATTGATGTAATAAAAACCTGTGAGAACCAGTATTCTTATATACAGTACGTATTCTTACATCAAGCCTAGGATCTATCTTTGTATTTATAAAATGTGTATTTTTTTTTTTTTTTTTAAGGATATCCACCTTTTGAAAAAAAGCTGTCACAAAGTTAAAGAAACAATATTATGAGCATTACTTCATCAGAGCTAATATAAATATGCTACTGTATGTTACGGCCCTAAAAACTGCCATGGCCTTGTATTTAATGTAAGATTGAATGAATATCATGAAGTCAAGTATTAGTCAGTGGGCCCAATTTTGATGGCACAATAGCATGGCACAATTGTCAGAATTGGCACTAATGCTGAAATTGTAATGGTCACCTAGACCAATGTAGCACTCTGCCCACAGTAGGGAGTTTAACATTTAAAGGTGTAGTTGCGGACACAAAGCACATGCTAAACTGAATGTTTCGATTGTAATTCAATCGGCACTGGCGTGCCACAGAATCAGCCAGGAGAAAAGAGTCTTTTCCTCGGTTAAAAAGCTGGTAACGCCTGAACATTTGACCTTTTTGAAGAAAAACTCATCGAAATGTGCTTTCGCTGATTAATCTATTAATAACGGCTGAGATTACCATCATTATATCGCCACGGCGCAGTCAGAACAGCACACGGTAATCATAGCGAGGGTGGGAAAAGACGCGGCAAAGGACACGGGAAAAGAACAGGATGACTTTGAGGCAAACATCCCGACGATATTAGGCACATGTGCATCTGGGCAGGAATAATTGACACAGAACGTATTTAGATGTTTTAGAGAGCTCAGGTATCGTGCACGAAAATATTTCACAGGCAAATGCATCACTGCCAATGCAGTAAGGGTTGTTTTAGACGGTCAGTAACAACCTTGCACCCGTGGCAAGGAGCAGCTATTTAAATACACAGGAGAATGAAAGTCACCCACACACAAACCTGCATGATCACAATCTCTACAACCTCCACAGTCTGATCTCAACACTCTGATGGGAGGCTATTTATCAGCTGCTTGAATAAATACACAAATCTCAATTGTGAAACAGCGTGTTAACCAATTCCATGCCACACAAAAACAGTGTATTTGTTGTGCTGCGCATTCAATTTGACTTCTTAGCTCCTGATGTTAAACTAAAGGCCACATTCGATCTAAATGTAATGGGCTTTGTCTTTAACTTTCAACTGTTGTTTTTCTTCAAAGCAAAATAGTTCTGTGGTCACTGAAAATCAAGAAAAATGTGTAAAAAACTATTTAACATATTTTTCCTACTTCTGCTA
Source organism: Aldrovandia affinis (assembly GCA_029706075.1). Taxonomy (NCBI): domain Eukaryota; kingdom Metazoa; phylum Chordata; class Actinopteri; order Notacanthiformes; family Halosauridae; genus Aldrovandia; species Aldrovandia affinis. Next base: position 4,176,397 of record JAINUG010000035.1, on the reverse strand, counting down.
CTCAAATTTAAGGATGGGGACTTGGTGGTCAGTATTTGAGCCTAAATTAACCAAATCAAATCAATTCAAACTGAGTTTAAATCAAATTAACAAACTGAGTTTTTACTTTTTACAACCCATCAATATTTCACATGACTGATGTCCCTCAAAGACTGCAATTAAACAAAAAGGAAAAGTTACACCTCCAAATGGCCATCTTCTTTTGATACGCAGCCTAATACGCTGTCCTCTGTCAGCTCTGAGCATAAAAGAAAAGCCAATTCAAATGCAGCAGAAAAACCTATAAAGGAGATACAGAGGATATCATTCCCAGAGATCAAATTAAGGAGTCCGCCACCTGGCACACCGCAGATAAAACATGAGTGGATAAAAAAATAAAGGGAAAAAACTTCACAAAGAATGAATACACATTCTTTGGCAAGCACAGAAAAAAAAAAAAAACGTAGATTTGTTCTCTAAAATGAGAGTCAAAGCGAGTGACAATAAATACAGCTGAACAAGTGTTGCCACGAGGAAGGTATATCACGCTGGAATATAATACAGACCACTGGACTGTGTAGCTTCTATAATTAACAAAGAGCACAGGAGTGAGAGGTAGTCGGACGGCAGGAAGCGCAAAAAGACCAACCTATGACATCCAATGACAGGTTTGAAGCCTTATGAATATGAAAAGTATTTCTCCTAAAATGTATTTCTCCATTACAGTTCTGCCCCTTCAGTTTTTATATTTGCCAGACACACGAATGCCTTCCAGAATGTAGAGTTAACTAATAACCAGATTGAAGGGATTTCAATGCTCTACTGTGCACAATCTCACACGTGGAGACCTATGGTCTAGGCCCATTCTTGATGTCACTATATGTACGTACAAATCAGCAACATACAGTATCAGTCTATCAGGGGAAGGGTGCCCTGAAATGTGGAGAACACATGTAATCCATAAATCCAGATAATGTCATCTTCAAAGCATTGTACATCCTGAAACTGAAAAAAATTGTTTTTTGTGTCTTTAGATACATACAAATGGCTGTACGCCGTATTAAGCTATGTAAAATGCACACTATATGTTTTCATTGAAAGAAACAGTTACATTTAAATACTAGTCTTCACAGAAGTCTTAACTTTTAAAATTCTGATAAAAATATTCCAATGCAATATTTAAAAAATGCACAGTATGTAACTTTCTTTTTTTGAAACACAGCAGAACGTGCAGTATTTAAACTACAGAGGACTTCCAGGGCTACATGTACACTAAATTACATTTCTCCCATGAGGTGGGAACTCTTCACAGCTTCATTTTGGTTTTAATTGAGGGGATAGATGTTAAATTGCTTCATTCTCTAATGATGTGGCAGTGCGAAACACCATTCTTGTGCCAGTCAGCCTGCATCAGTGTTCTCGTACAGAACACCCTGCTACGTTGGACTTTATCAAAGCACCTTTTGCTCCACAGAATAAGAGCGATGCTGCTCAGACTTCATGAGGGAAATCTAATGGGTAATACTATTTTACTACTACTTAAAAAAAACGAATCTATGTATATACTAACATATGTGGTCAACAGACAGAAAAACTAGGCACAACACAACACAACACATCCATATAGTAAAGAATTGTTGCAGTGTCACAGTAGCAATCTGGCTAGAATACTGAACTGATTCTGGATCTGTGTGCAATTGCGTTAGTCACAGTTCTTTGCCTTCATAAATAAGAACCGGACTGGCTGAAATCACCTTTGAAAACTCACTATGTTCTACTAAATAACAAAGAAAACATCTCAAAAACAAAGCAGAATGGAGGTGTTGGCTTCAAAAGAGATTATTAGTTTGACTGGTTTTACTCACCATGTGCTTTAAGGGGGGCTTATTTTCCAGTGTCTGTGACGCAGGGAAGGGATCTGCTGCTGTCTTCTAATTATACAAGTTCTAATTAAACATTTTACACTGATAACTGTACCATAGCTGAGGATGGTCCTTTACTGGCTGAGACTTACTCTCAGAAATAACTAGCTCTATGAGAGAAATGCTTAAACAAGGGTTTAAGCATTAGATGTGTAGATGCTACAAATGCTAATTCTATAAAATACAGCATTGTAGTAATATGAGTGCACCTGCTACTCCACACACAATTCATAATTATGATTGCATCTCATCAGCTTTTCGTAAATTGAACAGAATTGTTGGCAACTTACTGCAACAACATGGATTAGGTCATACAGAATACACCTTCTGCACATTGCACACTTTGGTAAATGATTACAACCTTTTTATTTGTATGTTTAGTCATTTATTTTAGTTTGGCAGACATAACGAATGTGGGCCATCTGCATACTTGTACCACACCATACATTATGTCGTTACGATCCTGGACATTTTACATAGTTATATTTATACACCTCTGACAATGTTGCCATCATGCAAGCTAATGAATTGTTATTTATATCCATTAACTCAATAGAAACATACACACTCTCGAGTTATGTACCAAATAAAAACAGTAAAGAATATGTCACCGATAATGTCTTAAAATTTACAAAGAATCAAAGTCAATTTTGTGAAATTGTAAATAATTATGTACCTGAACAAACCACAAACAAATGGAATATTATTACATATGCTAGCCCCTTTGAATTGTTATGTATTTAAAGTTTTATATCTTGCATATATCAATGAGCTACATATTCCGTTCATATCGACATCTTATAAACTGTGCAGTAATTAGCGTTCAAATTAAATATTATTATTTGGTTTGAAGATCTTTCTGCTTTTTGTGGAATTTGTAATTCCACTAGGTAGTATAAGCTTCACCTGTGCAATGCAGGTGCGAACGCATAAAGGATTTTATGAATATATTTGTACATGTCCAAAAATAACTTTCTTCTAAAAAGTCAAGTTAGGTGGCTTCTTGAAACATTTTTAGTGATACAATTTTATTAGCATTTACATTTCTACTGACATTGACATGTGACCGACATGAGAAATATTTGACTCATAAGCTCACTCCAAAATGTATATTTCCTCAATTCATTATAATAGAATGAGAGTGACTGGATATGGTATCTTAGTAAAGTTCTGTCACAATTCTGTTGGAATGTACTCAATTGGCTGCCATTATTTCCCACACGGTTACTGAAACACTTATTGAAACCGTTTCATTTGGATTAATTTGAATTATTAAAGATCCAATCGTTATGCTTTAAACTGATGGTCAATTTGGGGGGCGGGAAGAAATAATGAATTCCACACTAAATTTATAAATTCAATATTTCATTTGAACATCCTTGATAAAATTACAAACAATTTACACTAATATATTACGTCAATTTGTGTTGGTATTTCAAGGCTGGATATTATTTTCAATCCCAACATATCAATGCATGTATTTTGAAGAATGCAATATTCAGAGAAACTAAAATGTAAACTTGTGGACATGTGGTCATTACAGTAATGATCAATTGTTCACTAATTTAGTTCTGAGAAATTGTAAATACTCTAAGAAAACAAACATAATGCATTTTTAAAAATAGTAAGAGTTGGAAAGAAAAGCACAATCAATACAAGGTCAATCAATAACACCATGGCACTCTCATTGCTTTCCAAATAAACCATCAAATAGCCATCAAATAAACTAGTAGCTGACAGCACGTATTCGAGGGGAGGTGTGTGCTACCCCAAATGGTTGGAGGACGTTGCAGCTATGGTACAGTGCTACAACTATGACAGGGCATTCCAAATTGTTAGGTGCATTATAGTTGGTGATTTAACTCCATTGCTTGGTATATCCATTTAGTTTTCTGTCATGAATTGTGGTGTGGAAAGCTGTGTTGCAAAAACTAGCAAATTGTTAAAAACGCCTAATATCAACCAACACAAAATGTCTTAATAGGGTGTTTGGATCACCATGAGCCACCAGAACACCTTGACATAGTGTCTGGAGCTCCATTGGAGGGATGCAACACCATTCTTCTACAAGAAATTCCATCATTTGGTGTTTTGTTGATGGTGATGGAAAATTCTGTCTCCAGTGCCGCTCCAGAATCTCCCATAAGTGTTCAATTGGGTACAGATCTGGTGACTGAGATGGCCATGGCATGTGGTCTACAGTCATTTCCATGCTCACCAAACCATTCAGTGACCACTCATGCCCTGTGGATGGGGCATTGCCAACAACACCCATCACGATAGAAGTGTTTAACCATAGGATGAAGGTGATCACACAGAATGGCTTTGTGTTTATTGGTGTTTACCTTGCCCTCTAAGGGGTTGAGTGGACCTAATCCATGCCGGGAAAATGCACCCCACACCATAACAGAGCCGCCAGAACCCTTCATTTACTCAAGTGTTTCCTTGCTCAAGTGTCACTGTTTCTTCTACTGTTAGAATTCTCCATTCAAATCCATTCAAATAACGCAATAATTTGTTGGAATGTTCCAAAGTCATTATGATTGATCTCTCTTTATCCGATTAATCACTGTTTAATCACAGCCAATTACCTCATAATGTGTTCAGCTAGAACGGCTATAGCAACATGTAGCGGATTTCAATTGAATAACAGGCTACACCACCAGCTGAAAATTCAGTAATCTAGCTATTCAGAATAAAATAACCTTGTTAGGTTCTGACAAAGGGTAAGTGGTAAGCTGTGGTGGTGATGTCTCTTATTGTAGTTGTACCAGTGTTAATTCTGTAGCCACAGTATACAAGCGGGGTTAGTTTTTCTTGGATTGTTTCCAGGTGTCAGCTATAAAGGCTAATTTGTTTTAACTAGATAGGTATCTACATTAATGTGACACTTGTGGATTTATTTGGTAAGTCAGAAGCTAGCAAACTACCAACACTACACTGGTATTCATTGGTATTTCCTCAATAGAGTAATAATCCAAATGATGATGTCGTTTTAGCAAGAGGTACTGAGCCAGCAGGATTAACCATACTACAGCACTGTGCAAGTATTTGTTGAATTAGGAAATTAATTCACTCCATAATTGGCAACAGATGTCTGTCATGGCAACAGAGAGAAGAGATGCATGAAATTTCCTGCTGATGTTTTTTTGTTTTCTTTGTAAATGTGGGAATAGCACACCTCAAAGCTAATATCCAAGGAAGAAACCGTCCAGCACAATTGCTACCAGAATACTACTGAGCTGGAGTAATTTATCAAGATATTTTCCTGTCAAAGTTTCCTTTCATCTCAGAAATTTGGGGAAACTAAAATATTTGAATCTGAGAAACGGTAATATACTTGTGTATATGCAATATTTTCACATATTAATTAAAAGGCTCATAAAAATGAACTGTGTAGCCCCTTCGTTGTTGATTCTATACCTGTCATACAAATACCACTCTAGTTACACTGTGTTGTACACCTAACGATGTCAGGCAGTTTTTTTATGAACTCTGGGGCATCTGGCGATGAGGGAACACATGCTGTACAAGTTGAGGGAAACCAGGCACCTTCAGCAAGGATACACTTTTAGAAATTGCTGCACTCTTGAGCTGGTTAATTCAATAAAGGCCTCCACTGCAGAGGAGGTGGACCAGGAATCAATTTGCCCTTGAGGATTCACAAAACAGACCTAGTATTCTTTTCATATATTCATCTATATTGATTATCTATCTATTCAAATATATTTTTTATTTATCCTTCCAATAAATCAATTTTAATTATTATTTTGTTGAGTCATTACATTACATTACAGGCATTTAGCAGAAGCTGTCCAGAGCAGACTTACATTGTTTGCATTTCTTTTACTACAACCCATTCATACAGCTGGATATTAACTGAAGCAGTTAAGTCCTCAAATCGGGCCAATAAATTAGAGTCTAAGAATCTTAAACTAAACACTTAATCTAAAAACGTAACCAAACTGACAGAGTGTTTGCAGAATGTCAAATGATAGATAGACTGTAAACACTCCAGGTAAGAACAATCACACAGGCCTTCTAATAAAATAATGCATTTAATACAGCATAAGCAGCAAATGTACAGTATATAATCAGTCTGTTTTCATATCCATGATCCAAATGATATATCGTTACTTTGATGAAATATTGATCCCTTTAATACTCTGTGTAGGGGAAAAGAGAGACGCATTTTGCATAACCGGTAGGCTGTACACACGGAAATGCAGCATATAAGAATTCCAGGGAACTTTAGCCACCCACTCAACCCTTGAAGCTCGCGGGAATGGGACTCTCAGGTCTGCATTGACTGACAACACCTTTGCACAGTGTGAACAAAAGAGGGCAAGAAGGAGCACTGCGAATGGACTTTAGCTTGATTAAATGGTCACTGAGTCGGAAAACAGGCCTGATGTGATCTGTGACCTCGCGCTGAAATCTTTTTAAGAAAAGATTAAATGAAAACACCTTCAAAGGAACCTCTGGGAAGTCACAAAAAAAAGAATAGAAAAAAAGAGAGCCAAAAAAGTCACCACTATATCAACAGCAAACACAAATGGCAGCCATGGCGAGCGCCACACAAGTCAAAACAAGATCACAGACAAGGGCAGCGCCAATCTCTGCCAGCGAAGCAAGCTTTTACTGAACCACTTCAGTTTCATTAGGAAAGACGGATCGATGGAGGACGCTGTTAGCAACGGTTCAGAAGAGAATGATTTCTTTACAGTGATGCAATTGCTATTTTTCATGGCAGATTTCGGAATCCGAGTTTAAACCGAAGCCTTCCAAAGCGTTCTCTCCATATCTGTACTTCAGAGATTTCCACTGCGGTCCCGCGGGACTTGAGCATTCCTATCACAGCGCGTCTTCATCTGAATGATTCTAATATGGATGTATAAATCTTTGTAAACTGTGACCTACAGTGTCATAAGGACGCCACCGGAGAGAATAATGTTGCAGGTGGTATTCTATTTCAGGTACTGCGTGGTGAAAAAGGTGACATTGTGCCGCGATGTTATCGGAGGTCAGTGTCATCCTCTCCTCGCCATCATCGCATTGTAACTTTGACCTCCAATGTAAAATCAACATCGATGTAATGGAGGACTTCATATGCCCTTCCGTACACAGCGTCGACACCGCGAGCAGAGTCACTCATCTGATTGTTAAGCAGCGCATGCATTCAAATGGCTACAGTAATTAATTTACTGTTGCTGGGTTGGTAGCAATCCCATTTTGTAAATCTTATTTATTTAGCTATCCACTGTACATAGTTATTGCGTCCCTGTGATGTGAATAAGAATGGGAGGGAGTAGGTATTTTACTTGCATCCTCTCAGTTTATGTTCAAATGACTTGTGTTAAAGTGACTTCCTTTCCTCTGAGAGGGCATTTGCTACATGTCCTTGGAAGTAGTATCATTAGGAATTTAAACTGAACAAAAGGTACTGGAAACTCCAGGGTAAATATTTACTGAGACACATCAGGCACATACTAAGTCCTTACAAACCTGATTTATTTATGTGTGGTCTGCCCAAAACTGTCGGTAACTTTGACTCTCTCACACTACCAAAGGTGCCTTTGTGTTTGAAGTGCCAGTGTCACTTGACATTCAGCTACTAAGCACACATCAACTTTCCCGTTACTTCCTGTTACCTGTGCTGATTACCACAAAATCGAATTCACAAGGAATCAATATATCGTGCAGTAACGGTTGCTCTCACCTAGAAATATATAAGCAAATAATTTGTCATGAACCGATCAAACTGTCTTGCTGTCCATTCATTAAGGATGAAGCTCTGAAGAAAATATAGATCGCTATGTTCTTCGGGGTCCGTGAGCAGTAAAAGCAGGAAAAGACAGGTAACTTGTCAGAAATGGTACGTAATGCATGTGTTTTACAAACGTGCATAATTCTCCATTGTTCTGCTGGGTGTAGGTGTAACGGGTGAGCTCAAGTAAGTGAGCACCCGCTGCAGAGTGACGTGGATAAGAGTACGATTAGTTCCCGGAGTTAGGGACTTGAGTCTTTGGCTCGGCGAGCTTAATCGCTCTCTTGTCGCGTCGAGATCCCTCGGTTCGAAACTCGCTGCGGGTAGAACTGACACCGTCACATAGGCTGGTCACTTTTACGATCCCATATCATTTTAATCAGTGACAATCCAATCACAGGCATTCTTATTGTAATCAGAGAGAAAAGAGGCCCGGAGAGGCGTGGGCTGTCGCGGCTCTCAGATCCGCAGAACTGCAGGGACCCAAATCATATCTGTATGAAGCCTTGATTAGAACGACTTTACTGAATCAAACGCACGCCGCAAACCTCAGAGGGGTAGGTTCGCCAAACGATTGCGTTTCTTCAGCGCCTGTGAAACCGGCACCAACACCCAGGCGATGCAAAAAGCACTCCGAACGGGTCAAAGTAACGGCCAAGAAGTCATTCGTTGGGTCGGGAATTGCAATTGCAAGGGAAGCCTGGTACCGAAACACATTAATTTTCCGTGCGCATATGTATTTCTGGAATTTGCGCACAAAAATGAAGAGCTTACAGGAACGAGGTGCGTTAAATATTTGAACTAATTCACAATTTCGGTGGTGATAACGGTTTTGTCTTGTTTATGGGGATATTAGGAATTCATTAATTTAGCGCAGAGCCGGTGGCCTATATAAAGCCGATACAATGTGGATTCCTTGAATGACTACGGCGGCTGTAATTGCTGCAAGACGGAGACGTTGTCAAAATCAGGAGACGAATAGAGGAAATGTGGGACAATAGTTTTGCCGTTCCAGCCGACTGAAAAACAAATGAATAAACTTTACAGGCTCAGCTCTTTCCATACCGCCCCCTTCCGTCACCTGTTCTGCCTGCGGTGACGGCCCCATTCGCTGCTATCGCTCCTCGGGTGGACCCCGGATGTACGTGACACCCGCATGGTGCTAAACCAGGGGTGTCAAACTCATTCCATCGTGGGCCGAGTGTGTGCAGGTTTTTGTTGCAACCAGTGCACAACACCAGGTGATTTCAATTAGTTCCCCTCCTTGGTTGAAGAAAGAAGCTAATTAGTGAAATCACCTGGTGTTGTGCACTGGTTGCAACAAAAACCTGCATACACTCGGCCCACGATGGAATGAGTTTGACACCCCTGCGCTAAACAAAAGTTTTTCTTCCACGCACCTCCTGGCATCCTGCCCTCTTTTCCTCACGTCTCCGGTTGAATGTTTTATTATCTCCCTAATAATTAATTTTCTGTGCGATTGCGTTCCACAATCAATTCCTTTCCCCGAGTGTGGAATTACTACCATTTAACATTTACTCATACAATAACACCTTCTGCACTAACACTTACAATTCCCTAGCACAGATTCTGTTTCGTTTCCTCTTATGTGCGACGTGCGATTTCGCATCGACTCAGACACGTCTATTTATTCTTTTTCAGGTATCAAGGCTGTGGGGCACATGATGTTTTGGAAAAAAATATATTAATACAGAAGCTTTAAGTCTTAAGTTACGACCAGCACAGAACATTTTTGTTGACTGAATTAGCTGCTTAGGGCAAGTAATTTCGTAAAATGGTTGTACTTTTTTTAGTTTATTGCTGTCATAGCTGAATCCACAAACATTCTGGTAATATGAAGTTACGATTCATTGTAGGTAAAACTACCTCTGAGTGTTCAAATAAGTGTGAGCGTTTACAGAATGTAAATGAAGGAGTTTATCTTAGGATTCTTTATCTATGTGACTGTGCAGGTCGTACGACATCTATCTCTGACGTTCATTTATGAAACCCTAGATGGTGTCGCTCATATAAAACATACATTTTACGATACAATTGGTATGAGCTATTCAAAAGTACAAAACACAGGCTATTTGGTGTTTATTTGACACTGTCAGTTTAGAGATTAGAGTTGGAGTGCCACTATGAACATAGTGAAGAGTTCACCCTTGGTAAGAGCATCAGCCAAATAAATAATTAAATGATAACAAAAAATGTGTGTATCTTAGCATTGTATTTGAAACAGGATAAGGCTGTTGTACTCTACAGAGCCCACTTGGCCCTGTTTTGTGCAGGGTCAGTGAAGAGACTGCAGCTTTGGCTTCTCTCGGGAGAAACATATCCAGCCCAGATATGCCGTACTGCAGTGAACTGCAGCCTGATTGGACATCTTCGCCCATCTGTAACGGACAGTGTTGTAGCAACATAGATAAGGATGTTGTTCATCAATAAAAAGAGCATTCTAGTTTGCCCCGGGGGGGGCAGATAGCACCAACACACCCATACAAGCCACACGGGTTTAAACTATGTCCACCTTCTATGGGCTTAATCAACTCGTAATTTTGTCATCTCCACATGGCAAAGAATTTTGTTTTTTACATTTCCTATGAGTTATTTGGAAAAGGCCATTCTTATCAGTCAAACTAATTGCACTGGGAATGGCTGTAAGTTGTGAGTAAGTACAGTATGTAAGACCAAGAAGCTGAGACCAACTCAACGCCCACAGAAAATAAAAATAAGAATCTTATCACACCAAAATGTTTAGTGTTAAATCAACTCTAACAGAGTTTATGTGAGTCCAAATGGGACAAAATGTACGCTTTCAATGCAAAATAAGCTCCACTGGAATTGATTTAACTCTGGACATTTTGCTGTCTTACTCTTCATTCAGTAGGTCAGCTTAAAGCATAATGCAGCCTCGCTGTAATGACAGTACATGCCAGACCAAGAGAGATGCATTTTATCCTTCCTGTACAATTATTCTTTCACATAAACACGGAAAGCAGCTGAGATAGAAAGCGTGAAATGATTATGCAGAGACAGACTTAGGGTGCCAGGTGAAAGCAGCCATTTGTACAGGGGTCTGCGAGGATTACATGTGAGATGGGAGCTGGAGTGTGGAAGCCATGGGCGAGGTAGCCTAAGCTGGACAGGGCTCCTCAAAACAAGCCCAGCGATTCAGGCACGGGATGGGGAGTTTTCTTTCTCCCGTTTCCTGGGCCAAGGTTACACCTTTCCTGGCTAATTGATCTGCGGTGTTTTAATGTGATTTGAAATGAGCTGTTCTCGTTACGCTAATAGGGCGGAATTAATCTAATGGCAGCAACCAGTAGTGAGGCCTGTCATTTTCCTCACGACATCGATTTGACATGAGTAACGAGCCCACCTGGCCCCTGGACTCCTGGAGAAGCACGATTTTCTCCCTCCCTCCCCCTGCGCTCTGCCCCTTATGTGAGGAGGCAGTGTGGGGAAAGGTGACTTTCATGGAACAGCGGAGGGCTGACACAAGCAGTCCTTGGCTTAGGCAGGCCAGACAGGAGCCTGCTCACAGCATTCCTCTATATTGCCCTGTATATTTTTATTGAGAGCTGCAGTCTGTAATGGGCTGGAGCCAGATATCATTATCTCTGTGAGTCAGGATAGGCTAATCTTTCTCGTCTTGCTTTATTGAGTAGGATAAATATAATATCTCATTGCTGTCCATTATCTATTCTATTTATACAATGGACCGTAATGCATTTATTTTTTCCCCTCACTGATTCGGACTAGTATTAGATGCACTTTGAGTGCTGTGTTTATTTTTTTTCATCCTCCATTTTGAAGTCCACTCAATAGTACATTTATTTTTTGGTCAGAGTGTATTGAAGCCTGCGGTCCATTTTGCAAATTCCTTTTGTAAAATGGGATTGAGAAGAAAAGTGTAAGTGTTACGACTTCTGAGGAGGCCAAACAACACTGACAAATCATTATGCTCTATTGGCTGTGCATAAAGACCTTTAAATTGAATTAATATTGGTTACAGAGAGCCGTAGTTGCCATCATATGCGGTGAGACACACAATGCGGGAACATCGGGTATACAAGTTTCATTTTTCTGTCAACTATTCACAAACTACTATATAGAAATATAGAAACAACGGCATTATACTGCGCATATGTTTAAGCCTTTTTATTGTTTTGAACAATTACATTCTGAAATACTAATAGTGACAAGTACAGATCCTGAAATCGCTTAAAAAATGGGGCCACTCCAAATTTGCACAACAAGGGTGCCCTATGCCCAGTCACCTTGGCATGTCAGGAGCTAGAGAAGAGAGAGTGGAAGTCATGTGTCACTTTTTTTCCCTCTTTGGCTTTGACAGGTAGGGAAATAGATCTGCCAGGCATGACAGCAAACAGTGACCCACCCATCAATGACAGCGCCATTGTACAATGTCCCTTCGCCTGTGAGAGCCTTCGACTTCACTCCAGAGCTGTCCAAATACTGCAGCCACAGCTAATGGGTTTCCAGGAAGCGATCTCAATAGATTCACAAAGTTGTTTTTTTGTTTTTTTTTTTTCGGGTTGGCTGTTTCTTTGGTTCTGCCGATTAGCTATTTGTTCATTCGTTTGTGCAGTTTGGTTATTTGTTGGTTGGCTGTGTGGATTGGTTGGGGTGCGATAGGGGTTGTTCATTTGTGTGGCTTGGTTGGGCTGGGAGATGGATTGTTAGTTTGTGCGGATTGGCTATGTGTTTGGTGGTGTGTAATGACTGATTGGCTGGGAAAATGGGTTGTTTGTTTGTGTGGATCGATCATTTGTTTGCTGGTTAGTAAGGATTGATTGGGGCGAGAAAAGGCTTTTGTTTGTAAGGATTGGTTATTTGTTTGCAGCTTGTGTGGATTGGTCGGGGTGGGAGAATGGGTTTTTGTTTGTAGGGATTGGTGATTTGTTTGTATGGATTGGCTGGGGCGGGAGAGCAGGCTGTTGCTTGTATGGATTGGTGATTTGTCTGCGGCTTGTACGGATTGGTCGGGGTGGGAGACTGGTGGAAGCGGTGCAAGGGCTCTGCTGAGCTTTATATCTCCTCCTCCTGCCTTCCTGGTTTTATTTGACATCCTGCTGACAGGTCAGGAGACTAAGGATTAACCTGAAGGGATTTCTCCTCCATGTCATGCAGAGGAAGTGCCCTTGAAAAATAGAAGGACACGTTGTGTGCAGGACACTGCACACAGAATTCAGTTTTGAGGTTCTAAGATTGAACACAAACCCATCATGGCCGATTTGTATACACAATATAAGAACAATATTCATACCTTTGTGGTCAACACTGTGAGCCTAACCCTACTGCTGCACCTCCCACTGCAAGGAATCATTTTCCATTGAATTCAAAAGAAAACAATGATACAATAGTTTTCAAGTCAAATTGGCCCCATTACAAGCTCTACCTGAGACAAAAGGAACCTCAACAGTTCTACCGCAACGGCAAACGTACATCTGGAGGTAGCTGGCAAATGGAAAGAAAGGAAAGAAAAAGGTTATTTTTAAGTATCCCCGTGAATGCAAAGTTTCACCAGAATACAAAGAAGGCCATTACTGCTTACCATTTGTTAAATTTCCATGTGCCCAAATACTGACAGGTGTATTTCTTTCGTTAAAAGAGAAAGAGAGAGAGAGAGAAAGAGAGAAAGAGAGAGAAAGAGAAAGAGAAAGAGAGAGAGAGTGCCAGGCATAGCAGAAGATGCCTAATTACCCTGCATTGTGCAGAACAATAAAGACCCTGATAAGCCACGCTACTTAGAAGAGGCAGGGAAGCTCTGTGTGTCTGGGGCTAGCTATGGGCAGTGGGATCGGGTCCCTTCCGCCTGCACAGCAGACACTAATGAAAGTCACTCAAATGAGTAATGTCTTCATTGGTGAAAAATTAATGATTTTTCTAGCCAGGGTTAATGGACATGTCAAACACAGAAAATGAGTTGTTTGAAAGTAAATTACTGTAATCTATATTTAGTCAACTCTGAAGCCACATCACCACAACCACCCTCCGCCAGCCGCCAGCCCCCTCCCCCAACCCCCCGATGCAGACCCCTCCAGTGCCAAGTTGGAGATGATTTTTTTTACCACTTTAGTTATCTACGCTTTTCATTTCTAATTTTCCTATAATTCACAGTTAATGTTATTTTGGGCCAAAATATCACACTAAGAAAGACTGATACCAAATGATTAGAAAGGCTTTCAATATTCATGTGTTTAGGGGGGCATTTTCTATCTGTTTCCACTAATAATGGCTAACATATATTCTAAGGAGAAGACAAACAAAAGAGGATGAATTTAAGTTGCACTAAGTTAGGGTTGGTTGATGAATGTAATAACAAAATGGTATCCATATCAGTTTAAGAGTGTAATAACATAATTCATAATGTCAATAATGAAAGCAATGAAAGTATTGCCTTCTGCTTGTTGGTAGCCAGTGCTACAGCTCAGAACAAAATGAAGATTCCTTCTTATATAATACATAACTGACTTGCTATCTACTATGGAAGTGCCTATAGAACACAATACATGGGATTCACAGTGAAACCTTACTGGTATGCAGGCCATCAAAAGTGGCTGTGACTCTTTTCTGTTTAAGCCACTTGTCTTGTTCTGTTGTCAGGTTGGGTGGTTCAAAATACACCGAGAGCAACCAAGTAGTTATACATTAGCTCCAAATACAAAAACGCACGCTCTTTTTCAATGATAACATTTACTTCTTATATGATATCCTGAGATGGAAAGCAAGACAGAAGCCATACTCCCATAACGCAGAGGTAAATTAACAAGCAGCTCAAATATGCTGCCACAGGGGGAGCCGTTGCCGTTTCATAAGTTCACATTACAGTCGTAATAGAGCAAAGTGTGTGCGTTTTAGGTCTGCGCTCTCACGGTGCGTCTCTGCTGTGCTCACGCTGGGGCGGAGAGGATGAGGGAAGCGTGCAGCAGCAGCTCCCCCTCCCCTCTCTCTCCATCGCTCCTCTCTGCTCAGGGCACACTTTCGCCTGGGTAACTGGGAGAGGGGGGACACCCAAAGCGCCTGAGTTGTTGTCATGTTATCAGGCTCGGAGGAAGTGAGTCAGAAGCTGTACCGTATCGCTGGCGATCCCTTTATTCTGTGTTATTTCTGCAATTTATTCACAAACAGAATCCTCCAGACAACCTGACACCTGCAAGTCCTGGAATCTGTGGATGGCACGAAGTAGAAAGCTTCGACCTTGGGAAATATACATGAAAAATCTTCATAGGCAACAGTAACGATAAATCTAAATGTCTCGTTTTATGAAAGTTTGACAAAGTGTGGAGAAAGGGCATTTCATTTTCGCGCAGTTTTTATGTCTCTCTATCACAAAAGAGGCTTCCAGCCTCTATAATCTTACAGACGATTATTCATGGGTTTTGATTAAATCCATTTTCACGTCTCGTGGTAAAAAGTCAAGGTTACAGGCTGATTTTTTGTTGTTGTTGTAGTTGTCTGCTATCTAAGTTGTCAAATTATGCATTGATTTCTATTAAACCACCCACAAATGCCTTCACCATTACCCCGTAACCTATCAATTTTCATATCATAACAACACAAGGTCAAGGTCATAGAAGCCTGATAAGTTTTCGATTTCTGGTGTCAACTTGCTTAGATTTTGATTAAACCTGAACTAATGTTCATCAGATGTACTCAGAGTAATGCAACTTTAGACAAGGTTTCTCCTCACTGTTCTCCTGACCCTTACTGATTCTCAAGTTAACTGGTCAAATGTCATGGTCACAGAGGTTCCTAATACATTTTTCAAATGTTTTATTACTTAAGCATTTCACAATTCATTCTAATTCAGCTATTGTCCATGCATGTTCATAATGCATTCTTACAACCTCTTTACTCAGCAAGATAGGCAGAGGCAAATTCAGTGATTTTGTCAGATTGCCAGATGTCAGATTGGGCACGCTCCCACCCAAAAAGCATAACTGACCTGCATCCCTGCCCATTTACAAAAACGTAATAATGTATATAAATAATCTAATAAATAAATATCCAATATAATAATTACTTATTAGTTATAAAACTGTTTGACCCGGAGTATAAATGTTGTTTCAGTCCCAAGCATGTATTCTAGTTTTCCTGTTTAGAACACAGTACACCACAGCAAGCTGTAGCGTCATGTCTGTGTGTTTCTTCAAAGGAACTGGTTAGAAAGAGCATGAGAGACAGAGAGCGAGAGAGAGATTTTATGCTTTGTAATTGGTAAACCTGGTGACTTTCTAAATAAATGGGTTAAATATTTCATGAGCAGTTGATATTAAGTGTTATAAATACCTTGTACAAAACACAAAGGTCATACAAGTTTTGTATGACTCAGCTGCCTGATTCATGAGATGATTCATGGAATTTTTTTCTTCAGAAAATCCAATATTACCACCCACCCATGTCACATCAGGTGAATATATACTCCTTTGCTAAAAGGGAAATGTGTAAAAATGTGACATTTCTACATACCAATTTATTTAGAAGATTCTCCCCCCTCCCAAAAAAAGGCACAAAATTCAAAATGGCAGCCATACAACGGAACCCATCAGCATGTTTTCAGCATACTTTTTATAGTCACCTACTCTCTTGCCAGGCTAAATCAAATTCAAATACTCAGTATATTCCAAATGCTTTTTCTTGTCAGGGTTCTTCTCTGTGGCCGGTTTGGCTGTTATATACAACCTGCAACCTGCCCAGTTCTTCTGTACATGATCAAATTGCTCTCATTCATTTCCCCACTACCATCTGTGCCATGGCATTGGCATTTGCCTTTCCACCTTCGCCATGCTGGTTCCACCAAACTACGGGTCAGAGTGTCTCCTGTTATCTTGTCATAAACGCTATACCTTAACGTATTGGTGTAGACCCTTCGCACCGATCACAGAAAACAACAACTGGAGTGTGAAACTGGAGTACACGGCTGACATATTGCAGATAGAATTAAGTCCACCTTGGGCATGAACGGTTTCCGACTGAATAGCATTAACAATGATGGCACCCTGAGTTCGACAGTACCAAGATTAAACAGGAAGCACGGCCTGCTTTCAAAGCACCAGCTGCAACCTGCACAATACAGGCCTCTGATTTCCCTCTCGCAACTCGAGAGTTTTTGGCAGAGGAGCTTAGCGCATGCCATATGTGTGCCCTGTGTGGACCGTGGACTGGGCACCCAGCCTGCCCGGCTGCAATCACAGAGCAGGCCTGGTTGACTCACACTCTTTCAGAAAAACAGCTTTTTAAAGGATGTGTGGGTAAATGCGTTTCTCAAACAGCACGCTGCTCAAAAACACGGTAGGCGTCTTGAAAGGAATGCGCTTTTGTCACCTTGAGATTTTTTTAACTCGCTGAAGTCTCCAGAGCACCGACACGGATTTGCAAGGCGCGCGAGGTAAGGGAGGTAAACACGCACTCAATCCTGCCATTTTAGGCAGCTGTCATTGTCAGTTTTACATGATGATATGAATTAAATGCATTGATTTAGCACATTGTTATTATTTTATTATTGGCAATGGTAGTGATAGTAGTAGTAGTAGTAGTAGTAGATAGTGAGATAGAAGATAGAAGTAGTAGTAGTAGTAGATAGTGAGATAGAAGATAGAAGTAGTAGTAGTAGTAGATAGTGAGATAGAAGATAGAAGTAGTAGTCGCGATAGTGTTATTAGCATTTTTAGTATTGCTGTTCGTTGTTATTGTCCTTGGAATTGTCCCATATTATTGTCCATACTATTGTCCCATAAAAATGCTTGCAAAGTGTTTATAATAGCTGTCAGGTCTCACGCACGTTATATATATCACCCCCATCCCAGGGGAGGGGCCCTGGGGCACGTGAGCAGCGGTGGACTCGGAAGGACACATCTTGGGCGGCTGGCTGCAGCTGAGTGGAGAATCACACAGTGCCAGCAGCCCTCCTCTCTCTGCACACACTGCTCCCCCTCTGACTGTCACAAACCCTCACACGGCTCCTCGGAGACCTCCAGCATGCAGACCATGCTAAAATGCCAGTCACGGAAAGAAAGACTGAAATAGTAACTTCAGACAACAGGACAGCGAGTATCTTACGTAACAAAAACAGCCTAACGCTGTTTCTCTGTTTCCGAGAAAGCGGTTCTCATTGTTTCTTGCCTTTTAAAAAAAAAAAAGGGCAGTCACACAAACTTGTATCCACACGCCAACAAGGATAATATTTACGTTAATATGATGTATTAATATGACATCATCCTGATTGTTTTCTAATGACTGTTACCAAAAGGGCAAAGCACTTTAGTTGAAAATAGCTTTTCATAATATTTTCCATTTTTCAACAAAAATGGCAAGGGAGCTGTCAGGTCTGAAGTGCTGCTGTTTGCTGCAGTGTAGCACCCGGAATCGAATCCCGACCGTGCCAAAGCCAGCTTTGGGCAAGAGTCCTGTTTGATGACGCAGGCAACAGTTATCAAACAACATAGCATTATCCAGCAAGGGAGAGTGTCTGTCAACAGTGTAGTCCCCACATCACTGCGCAATAGCGACCCCTCTGGCCGACCGGACGCCTGCAGTCTGCTGGAGCCAACTACGCAGGAGGTGAAGCCCTCGAGCACAATGGCTGTACAACTCAGTTGCTGGACTGCAGAGGGAAAAGAAGTGGAGGCTGGCCGCCCTCATTTTACAGGATGCTGCAGCAATGGGATGGGATTTCAACTGACATTGGGGATTCCAATTTAGCAAATAAAGGAAAAAAATATTGATTGCATTTCAATCAAACTTACACAATTTCTCAAAACACCAAAATCCTGCATGATATGAATGACATACCGTGAAATATATGCTTGTAACTAAATTTTTACATTACTCTTCATCAATGTCACATGTCATATACTGGGGTGGCCATGTTGGATTTTGTGTAAAACACTCAGTTGAAGGAAGGATCCTCATGAAGGATTCTTGTTATAAGCATGTGGTAAAGTGTCTTATTGTTCAATTTCATTCATGAACTGGGCTGTGCAACCCTGCTAACCCCCCCCTCCCCCACATTATTGCTGCTAGCTGCTATCTATCCTTCTTATCATCCCTATCTACATGAATCCTACCCAGAGCCGGAAAAAGGTGACCTGTTTGCTAATGAGCCATAAGTGCCACAGTATATTTATTTCTCTGTCTGTGCGTTACACTTATTAAGCATGCCGTATTAAACAGAAACCACTCAGTCACAAGGGCCGTTACGTCTCACCGTCCTCTCCCGCTGTGTCTGTGCACCACTCCTTCCCTGGGCCCACACTGAAAATCAACCCCATACAAAAACCAGACTCACTTCCCCCTGCCTTTTCTTCCCCCACACCCCCCGCCCCCTCTTGTATTAAATTTAACAGCTGAGAAGGTGACCTGCCCGCTCCACCATAAAGCGCAGGAGAGCCGGAGCAGCGGGCTGCTGTTTCAGCAGAATCCGAGCAGCTCTTACCCCCCGCCCCTTCCCTCCCTCCCACCGCAGCCGCGGTGTCTGGGGAGCCCAAGGGCGAGCACTCAGCTGTCACCTCCTTCCTGTGCCCGGCCTGCCCGACTCCGCCGCACAGATCCGCTCACTCTCGCGCTTCCGCGTCGTGCGCGCCCGCGTAGCGGAAAAACGTGCAGAGCCCTCGCTCCTGCGAAGCCCCTGCCTTCGCGGCGAACGGTTCCCTGGAGAAAAGGAGCCGAAGGGAAATAAATATGTTGCACTGTGGTGGGTTTCCTGACAGAATTCACACGGCACTGAGCGTTATAAAGTTTGGCAGCAGCATCTGTGAGCTGTAAGTTTGTGTGTATTTATACAACACGCTGTGCTATTCAGTCTTTTTTCAAAGTCAGGCGCCGTTAATATCCCACGTATTGCAATGTGTTTTTATCAGCACGTTGTTATCTGTAATCAATGTCAATCGACAAAAGTACGATTTTTTGGCCGCAATTTGCGAAACCAGAAGTGGTATAAAAGGAACGCTGCGATTGCCACTTAACACAAAGTGGTCAATATGTGATAAATGTTCAAGATCCTGTCATTTAGAGAGACGAACACACTGTGGCAACAACCAATTATTTTATCAAAGTTGTGTTTTTTCTATTTAAAATAAGGAGATGCAACAGCAGCATCGATAACAATGTAAATTATAAATTATGTGATAATCATTTTGATTATAGATATAGATAGCTACATTGCTGGTGCTGTTTTCCGCAGCGAACGGAATCACAGAAGACCATTCGTTGTGTGGACTGGACCTTTAGGACGAGGCTGCTATGTCAAGGTCGACGGTCTGTGGCAGGAAGAAAACAGATCCAACAGGGCTCTTCACTGTTCTAATCAAATCAAATGGGAAGAAGGGTTCTGAGGGAGATGTAATTTCAGAGGACCAAAACCAGCAGCTTAAAATGCTCCTGATCACATTATCCAGCCATCACAAAATAGGATTTCTCTACTGTAACTGCGGTGAATGCCCATTACAAATTACTTAAGCACTGCAGACCAGTAACTCAATAGGAAAAAAAAAAAAACGATACGTATCAGAAATAATTATATCCCTCCTCCACCCTCCCAACCTTTCTCCTCGCATTCCTTCCTTAATAAAGTAAAGATCTGACATTAATCATTCTAAGATTTCTCGGCTCGATAAGATAATTAACATGAGGAGGGGGAAAAAAGAAAATTGACGCAGTGATTTTAAGCCAAGCTTGACAAGCCATGTCTAAATTGCTGAAAGCAGCAGTGCAGGTAGGGATGTCAATTAGAAGTGCTCAGAGCTCTGCCTCGTTTTTGGGACAGAGTCAGGAAAACGGTCGGGGGAAAAAAGGCAGTGTCTGGGCTCGGAACATGATCCATCAAAACAACAAAACTCACACGCGAGCACACGCGCACGCAAGCATGCAAGCACATGCACACACACACATACTCACACAGGCACATAAACACACACACACATACAGTCAAACACTCATACAGTCAAACACACATGCACATACACACACACACACACACACACACACTCACACTCATACTCACGCTCATGCTCGCACACACACATACGCACACAGGAATGAATCTTAGCGCCACATTCGGACTGTGGAAATCACCATTATGTAAAACTGGCGGAGGCGAGGAGGGGGGAGCAAAAAATACAGGAAAAAAACAAAAACAAATAAATCAAAAGAGAAAAACACTGTCAGCCTTTATCTGTTTCTTTGTTGTTCTTCTTTTCAGTTGTTTTCATTTGAGATAGTGTTTGAGTACCAGGCTGCCTCTCGTGCCTGCAGCTCTGCCTCTCCCATGCTGCGGGGCTGTTGCTCAGGTGTGCCATCACTCTCTGCCAGTTCCACCTGATTTCATTTGGTTCAGGTGGAACAAATAGGCAGTTGGGAGGCAGCGCCGAGCTGGGAGCTCGCAGCCACAGGAAGAGAAACTGAAAAGGAATAAGAAAAAGAAAAGAAAAAAAACAAACCAAAAAAAAAAACTCCAAGCATCTGCTACTTCATTAGCTGCTAAGTTTAAAGAAGTATAGCTGCAGCCCCGGCTGACAGAAAATGAAGAAATATCCACCTGGAGTCAAACGCGGAGCCTGAGATGCTCCATTTGTCACCGTGAGAGCCTGCGAACACAGGAAGAGGCTGTGGGAAGAGAGAGGAGAGAGCGTGGGAGTCGGGAGTCGCTGGGCCGACTGACGCAGTCGCGCGAGAGACCGGGAGAGACGGAGCGGCTGGCCGCCTTTTTAAACTGCGCGGAGAGACAAAAAAAATCCCATATTGGTTTGACAACTACTTATACTCAAGGAAGTAAGTGTACGTCACAAACTTTACAGCTCAGTTCCCCCCCAGCGCTACACCGCTCCGAGAGTGCACAGCGCATAAGAAGCCTGAGAGTTCTGAAGTTGTACACATTTTTGGGTTGTAATCCAAAATTGCTCCGGAGAGGGGGGAAGAGAAGCGCGGAGCAAAGTCCTGCCACCTGTACTTATCTGGGGGCCCATAGAGGAGGCACAGTGAATCCCCCCCCTTCCTGGCAATCCTCTCTAGGAGGATAATCCCTGACCTGGAGAGGTTTGTTATCTGCGCTGGTGAGGGAGGCCTGAGGGCCCAGGCACCTCACTCTTTCCTCCACATCTCCACAGAGCACAACAAACATTCATCACTATATCTGACAGGTATGAGACAAACACGAGAGGGGGGTCTCTTCTCTCTCATTTCACTCCATCACTATCGTTATTGGCGTTTAGTTGAAACGTTTTCTCATAACACTGTTCAGTGCTTCGCTAATGTAGGAACATTGGAATGTGTATGATACATAATCGTTCTAAGTAAATAGTCAACCTCTTAACAGTCTTACTCATGTTTAAAAAAATAAAGAAATAAATGGATTTTAGTTGCTGTTTTCAGTTTGCCTTTGCAGCCGTAATGCCAAAGACACGCCACCGGGCAACATCCCTGTTAGCTGGTGGGGAGACAGAAAAATAGGGAGAGGGATAAAAAGTGTAAAATAAATAACATTCAAATCAAAGGGAAAATGTGTTCTGCAAAACTAGACGGCCGAAGATGCCTCGGTGTGAATGGGCATCCACTTCATCTGTTGTGCAATCAATAGAGGCCTCTGTGGGGGCAGAGGGTGTACAGCATTAAACATCTGCGATGCTACGGCGTAACAAAAATCTATAGTACTTCTTACTTCCAGAAACTTTATGGCATGAAAGTGCAAGAAAGACAAATAGACACATTTAAGACAAGGCCAATATAACGGTGTGCCGTACTTAATTAGGCTACCATCTCTGTTATCTGACAGTACGGTAATACAGACAATAATAGCCATAATAATCTTCATGACAACAATAATGGGCCAATTCAGCATAGACGGGTCAGTGTGGGAACGAGAGGCACTGTCATGCAAACTCAAACAATAAATTACATTTCGCTGGAATTACTGAAGGAGAACAAAACCTTTCCACTTTAATTCCGCAATCGAACAGGCTTAGTGTGTTCTCATTAGCTATAAACTTGCATTTCACGCTATGCTGCTGTTCTGCTCCACACAGGTCACAGCTCCGTACGGTTCGCACACAGTGGCTGCCACGTGTTCCGCAAAGCGTACGACAGCAAATGCTGCACTGCACAGGGTAACACAAAATAACACATCTCTCCTCGCTGTAGCTAGTGGAGGGATGCGATTGAGCCCTTCTACCCAAGGGCCATTTTCCATTTCTGCGTAGTTGCCCATGCCCAAGTTCAACAGCATTACGTATGAGGCATGTACGCATGTTCTTCTGCTTGTGTTCAGATCCTCAGATTGTGTCTCAGATATCATATCCTCAGATATGAAAGGAAACACCTTGAAATTTAGGGTGAGCTATATCAGATCATTGAGATGAATGCACAGTCCATGTTTTCATAGAGAAAGTACAGACAAAACACAGAACACCTCTCATATATTAGCAGAGGATAAAATTTAAAAAAATCAGCAGCAAGCCAGCAACATCTGTACAAAAAATTTGAGTTGACCGAATATTAAAACTGAGGAAATATTTTGTTTTTCAGGAGAGATGGTGTCCTCTCAGAGTCCCCCAAAACCAAACCTTTCCAAAGTGTCCCGCACACATTACACACATTTCATGCCCTTAGCATTACTGTGAAACACATTAAATTAGTGTGCACACCTTGCAACACTGACTGCCAGTGGTGGCTTTATTCCCTGCAGGCGATGTTACCAATGGCGACAGGCCTGCAGCTGGGTGCTGGGACATTGTCCACTGTCATCAATGAGAGCATAAATAACAAATAGTCATGATTTATTCCAAAAGTTATTTCACTTTTCTGTTTCTGTTTCTAATTACAAACCGGAATGTGAATGAATTGCGCATAAACACTACAAGACAAACGTTTTTACCGAGCCTCCATGCTTGCGACACAAGTACTTTGCGAACATACAGCATTTCAATTAAAAGCAAGAAAATTAACAGATAATGGAAGCAAAGGCGAGTAAACATGTTATGGGCCCACTGGATCTATTCTACAATGCCGTAAAGCTAGCACCGCTAGGAGGCACATGTTTGTAAAGAACTGGCTGTGAATATTGCATATGGTTTCAACAAACAAGAAAAATGAATGAAGCAAACACTAGATTTTTTACGTGAAGAGCTCGGATATCTTTGGAAACCAATTAATTTATTCTATCAGATGACCCAGTTTCAAAGCGAATCTAGTTTCCACACAGTATTTTTTAAATGTATGGGAGTGACTGGAAGCTGAATGTCCGTCAAAACTCAGAATCCGTGGTGGTTTGGACATAATTTAAAGGTAGGAAACCTGCCCTTTATTTGCTGGTGAGGATTTGGTTGTGATTTTAATATTAGCTGACAGCAGGGGTGACAACAGAGTATTTTTGAAACTTTGAATTACTTTGGGGTGCGGATAATGAGTACAATCGCTGACTGAATAAGTTTGCTTGCACAGAATCGCATGGTTTTGGGGCCATTTTTGATCTGTAAGAAATGCAGGGTCGATTGATATATGAATTGTTGACGTAGTGGTAAAGCTAAATAGTTTGGAGGCGTTACACCCTTTCATGCGAAATGGTACCATCTAGCACTTTTGAATGACATATTGCATGTCTACATCTGTTTTGGCAAATTATTTCATAACCATATTCATTTGAATATTTGTACTGTCAGCAGGATGGTTGGGTGGATGAGCCTACTAACTTGACTTACTTTACTTAATGGTAAGTCATTGTGATCCATATATTCCAAAATCCTTGCTATATCCTTTAAAGCCTTATTGTCCAACTCAAAATCATTATTTGTGGTTATGCTCATATTGAAATAAATACACTATGAGGTCCTCGTGCTAACAGATTGCCATAATATATTATAATCGCACAGTATTCAAAATTATTTACATGTTCTGCTGGATTTGTGACAGTGTATAGCCCTATTAGCTAATGCCAGCGAAAGGGCCTGTTTGAGAGAACCCCAGGGTAGGATGACAATGGGGATAATATCAGCAACGGCCTCAGATGGAAGGGAGCGGACTGGGCTATGAAGTATCACACCGAGGACCTCCATTACATCACAACCTCAAAGCATGCTGGTCCACTGACGACTCCGTCAACCCCTCTGGGCAGTGCACCCACTCCAACAGAAGGCCCAGGCTTTGCCGCACTCCTGAAAGGAACTTTGGAAAAGCATACAGTGAAGGACGGACAGCGTGGAATGGAGCATAGGACACACACTGAAGAGCACCCAAACGGGAATAGATACTTGGCATTTCAATCAACAACATAGTTATTTTTGTCTGCTCAACACTGCCTTCAGTACATTCTCCAAACTGGCAATTCAACATAATTACTGCTGTTAAGAAATGTCCACTGGTGTTATTCAAATATCTCTTCTCACATACATTACTCCACAAAGGGCGTTATAGAGGGGTGGATGTGACATTTTGTGGCTTAATTAGCACAATCATATTGACTGCAGTACAATAGAGCTGATTAGTTCTGGGGGAAAACAGCAGCATTGTAATCAAGCTGAAACAATTTAAGTCATGGCAATTTCCGGCGTGTTTTTCCACTGCACCTAAATATTTCACACATTGTTTTCCCCATGTTTGCAACAAATAATGTTTACTCCATCGCAGGAAGAGAGGGCTCAAACTTAACCCCATCCATGCTCTGAGCCCAAGCTGAAAAAGAGCTTTGCTGAGATACTGGCATGAAATACAGTAGTAGTTCCATATGAAATGTGACAGCATTTAAAAACAAATAATTTCAGCAGAAACTATTGAAAGATGAATATATATACATATGGTAACATGAGGGCAATCAATTCACTAATCTTTACAAATCATTTGCTCTTTTAACAGTATGGTCACACCCTCACCATACCTTCAAATTATTACACTTAAACCCTACCTTGTTGTCCAAAAAATCATACAAACACGCATATTTTTCATTTGTGCTAGCAAGCACTGGAGTTTGCCAACTGTGTTTGTAAAATAGGGCCCTATATTAGTAACTTCTCTCAGGTTTAACGCTGGCTCCAATGATACAGTAATACAATGAGCAGGCTATTTTTTAGTTAATCATACTTGAACTTGATCACCCCGTGCTGAATAATATAAGTTATTTTGGATGGGGGCCTTTCATTATGACCTTGACTTCTCAGAATGGATGAGAATGCAAGCCAATTCTAAAGCAAGATACTGTAGCTTTGCCAGAAAGAGAGAGAAAGAGAAGGAGAGCAAGAGAAAGGCAAGCGTCTGACAGCACTAGCAATCGGTTCATTCCTCCTGCACCTTCCCTTTGTTGTAAATAAAACATTATTTCAGATGTTCAATTAAGATAAGTACCCTTAATTTAAGACCTCAGTCAATGTACGGCTATCATTATTCAGCCCAGAGTCTAGGCCCTGCTTCAGCTCCCAGACAATTACTCAGAGTCCCCAGCAACCAGGGGAAATTGCAGTCAATTTCTGAAGCACTCATTTGCTTAACAGGGAGAAAATCAGGGGAGGGGAATCAGAGAGCTGAGGCAGGCCAGTACAGGGGAAGGGGGGATTCATCTAAAGGGACTTATTCTGTGAACTACTGGGACAATTTTGGAAGCTGACGCGAACCCAAAGACAGTCACTACAACATGTGTTACATCTAGTCCTTGACACGAGAAAGCCTCTGAGTTTGTGTTCGATCACAGGACTTTGTCTTTGCTCTTCATTACGGTGACTGATACAAGATTAGATATCCGCCGCAGTATCTGTGCTGTGTATCAGGCTCGCTCGCAAACCACCATTTCCAAATCCAGGAATGACCTTGCGAAGGGCCGCGGGAACATTTAGCGAACGGAGAGGGTGCACAACACCAATGCCGACTCTCAAACGCGCGGCAGAGATTGAAATCCCAGGTATTTCCCATTTAATTATTTATTACCCATCAGGCTGAGTAAAAGTAGATATTCCACTAACCTTTGCATAAGCGAATCAATGGGTTTCTCTTCAGGGTCTAAAAGATGAAAGGCATTTTAAAGACTGAAGGCCCTAAGCTGAAATAGCTTCTTTGCAGAAGAGGGAGAGCAGGCCCATCTCAACTCCGGAGCCAGCAGGGTAATTGAGGTTGCCTCTGGGGAAGGGAAGCTATGGAGTCTTTCCTCCTCACTGTGTCTCCCACCTCCCACTGGAACCATTTCATATTGTGGATTTCATTCACTGAGAGTACATGGTGTGTCGTCGCCCCCACCCCGTCCAGGACAAATGCCCAGGACAAACTGCTGTCTGTCTGCCAGAAATGTACTTAATCCATTGATCAGTCTGAGACATTTCATCAGTGTGGTTTCTGACTGGTTAGATCAATCAGTTGCTCTGGTACCATGCAGGCGGGGCGGGGGCGGGAGGGGGGTGCCAGCCAAGTCCACCTGTTGTCTCAATGTTGGGCTAAGGAGTTGGATGGACTCATCCTCACTGTGAGAAAGAAGTTCATTCTGCAGTATCTAGACATCTCCAACCATCCACCAAATGTGCAATAGGAATAGTGTAAGAATCTGGCTACCACTGTTCAATGACCATGCGCTAAAACATCACTCGATGTTCGGGATTGAAATACCGAGCGCAACTGTTCAACCAGGTCTGGAGAAGGCTGTGGATTTACATGTAGATCTTTAACCACTCTTACAGACTGTTTCCTAATGAAGGCAACAGTCAATCTGCAAACAAATCTTCAGTCACGAAGCAGAGGAGCAAAGTGTGGAGACACAATGGCACAAGCGAAGCAGAGCTGTGATTAGAACGCTGTTACTCTCCCTTTATTCTCCCCTGTGTGTCATCGGAAGCTTCCGCCACAAAACAATACAGTAGCTAAAGCCGGGCGAGTTTCATCGCAAGTCACTTAATCTCAAAGCTTTCACAGTCAGTGCGCCCTCCTCTCCAAAGCGCTTTCCCTGAGTGGAGGTTGAGAGGGGTGTCAGCGCATGGCTCCGTGGAATGGAACCCAGCAATAACCGCGTATCGAGCCTTAACAGCACCATGGGCTCGTGTTACATTAAAAACAAACAAACAATGGCAATTGCCGATAATGGAGCCATTAGGACCAATTTCAGCCTTTTAAAAGGCATAAACCTACAGGCTTCCTGAGCAATCTTTAGCCCTAATAGTTCTCTCTGAAGGCAGATTTATTTTGCCTCCCATCCCTCCCTACTCCACCCCTACTCTCATTTATTTTCACTCTCGCTCTTTTTTCTTTTCTTTTCTTTTTTTTTTTTTTATCTCAAAGGTCACCCCTTTGTGCATGCAAGTTTGTTTCCAAAGCAGGTTGAGAGCGCACGCTGGGCGTATGTTTGATAGAGGGAGCGCAGCCAACAAGCAGCTGCCAGCAAGCTCCTCGGATACCTCCTGAATTCACCTACCCTCCAGCAGAAAGGGGCAGGGGGTGATGACTAATGCAGGGGGATGTAAATAAAGCTTGGAGGTGAAAACAATGGTAAGGAGGTAAGAGGTGTGGAGACAGGCCCGGGTGTGGCTACAGTGTTCACAGCTCGGAGGAAATGAGTGACTTTAAATAGAAAGACATCCTGAAATTCAGTCGTAATAATAATTCGGTCATAATCTTCCCTATAAAGGCCCGTATAATATCCAGCTCAACCAGCTCAGAGGCTCTGTTCGTTTGTCCTACAAAACAGCTGCTCGAGAAAAGTAACACATTTATTCTGGCTCTGCCTCACCTCCTTCCTGCTATCTGGTGTTAATTAGCACTCAGGTTAAGGAAAAGTCAAGTGCATCGCTGCAAACAAAAAGGAGGTATTTCTATAGTGTTTTAGTTCCTATATACCAACAACAACAAAAATATCAAATAAATAAATAATAATAATAATGAACTTGAATTTGCTTATAAAATGCAGTGGGTGCTCATCCAGGACAGATTAATTTTGTAATTAATGTGTATTGAAATGAAAACAGCAGCAGTGAGAAACCTGGGCCTTGCAGATACAGAATTCCATCAATGCTAGAGAGAACAGTAACTCCTTATCGGGGGGGGCACACCTGCCCTCTTTAATAAAAAAAAGGGGGAAAAAAAACAAACTGGCAAATGTTGTGCGTGAAAAGCAGCAGTAGTGGGTGTTGGACAGACACACGCAGGATTCCTCTCCTTGTCTTTGTGTGCGCTAGGCCTGCGCGTAGCGTGGAGAGACGTCTCGGTGTGCTGTGAGAGTCCGCTCTGCTGTCTCTCCGGCCTCCTGTGTGGTAAGGTCTCTAGCATTCTGTTTCCCTGCCTGTCATCTGCACCTTTCCTGTGTTTAAAAATTCTACCTAAAATCACAACTCTTAGGTTTCTTTGTTTGTTTTTGTAACAGTTATTTTATGTATTTTTACATCTTATAATGGCATCAATCCCTTGTTAAATAGGCTACACAAGGTTTCCTGGTGAATCAATGCCTTATGTTGGTTACTGAACTACTGTAGCTACTACTTTATCTATTTTTATTTATTTGCAATTAATAAAATATTCAAATACATTTAATATATAGTGTGTAAATGTAAATATACTTCATGTTTTTCCAATTGGATAACAGTAAACGTAGTAGCTTTATTGTTTCAGTCCATCTTACTGTGAAAGAAGGCCTCCTAGACCACCAGACTGGATTACATGCTGAACACTCTAAGGAGACAGCCCCTCTCTTTGTGAGTAATGGCTGCCATACCATACACACAGCTGCACTGTCATTGGCGGTCATTCTTATTGATTCTTCTGCAGCCTTTGACACGTACAATCATCAGATCTTCCCGTCTGCATGTACAGAGCTTTGAATCTCAGACACCTGATTATCCTCTGACAGACTGCTCATATCAGGTCTGGGGCCCCATCTCTGCCCCCCAAATCTCTCACGGCTGACCAACTCCAGCCCACGCGTAGCTAGCCTATCTGCCAATGGAATGACACTCCCCCGTCTCACTCAGTGTGCTGTGATTTCTCTGTCCCAACCAACAACTGAGTCACTGATCTGTTTATCTATGACAAAGTGTAGGCTGTATCCACCTCAAAACCCAGTGCTAGCATACAAGGCCTTGAACTAAAACACTGCCCCCCCAAACACACACACACACATACGCATGCACACACACACGCACACACCTTACTTACTGTTTATTGTTAAAGTGATTAATCTCTCCTCACAGGCTGGCTCAAGCCCTGTGCTGCTCCATCACTGTCTGTCCGTCCCTCCCCTCTGGCTGCGCCACTAGGACCCGCCAACTCTCATCCTTTGCCCCCAAGCGGTGGAATCGGATACCAGAATGCAAGCCTGATCAGTTGAGCAGCCGTTCCTGCAGCCTGATCATTCACGTCAAAATATTCACCTCTGTCACTGCCCCTGTCCCAATCTGCAGGCTGAACTAAGAGTCATAAATCACACCCGGCTTCTGTTTTTTTTTAATCCACACAGATAGCCACCGACTAGTTATGATTCTGAGTTTATTGGATTTTACACTTAGGAATTAGTGTTTTAATTAGATACAATGGCTTTGTGTGTTTGCTACTGCTTTTATTGCATTTTATATTTTACTGCTCTGCAAGTCATCCTGGTTCCTGCTACATATATAGATAATAATAATAATATAGCACTAATAATAATTTATACTGCGCATGAACAAAATAGTTTTGAGTTGAATGTAAAAAAAAGATGTGTGTGTGTGTGTGTATGTATATATATATATATATATGCTTACTTAAGGTTGTCCGTCGTGTCCGACGATGACAATCCTGCCTCTGCTACAATATATATATATATACAGATACAGACACACATAAAAAGCAGAGCCGATAATTTCCCTTCTAGAGAAGACAGGAGGAGAACAACCATTGCGGAAAAACAGATCACAACAAAAGAAGAATAACAGCACCTGGTTACTATCTGGTGGCACCATTGTTCTCACGTCTCAATCGCCCTCTCAGCAACTTTAATTTCCTTTTAAAGATGACATTATCAAAAGAAAGGGTTCAAGGAGCAACCCAATTCAATAACCATTCCAGCCTTGCTATCTTATTGCAGGAACAAAAAGCCAGCTGATACAACCTCAGAGTGCATTATCTCTTACGCAATGTCATTATTTTCTTGGTATGGAGTTGTTGGGATGAAAGAGATGAGATTCGCAGGAATGTTTCCATTAGGGGGCCTGCAGTAGAGTCTGGAGAGTCAGTGTTAAAAGATGCAACAAAGCCAATGGAAGAGAGCCGAGATTCACTTTGAAGCGGGACAACCTTGACTTCCTAAACTCCGTGGATCAGGAGAACTTTGAGAACAAGCTTAGTGTGAAAATGCACCTTCACGCACATCAATACATACGATACAATTGACTGTAATGGGATAAGAGTTTTATGTAGATCTTCGGTGCTGGCGTTACCCAATGTGCATTGCACAATGACTCATTTCTACGAATGTGTAGCTCCATCTTTTGAGCAAGAAGAATCCCTTCAATGGAAAGGCCCTTCCTGAGAACGTACACGATGTATGGACTTTGCCAAATTATCCTGCCATTCTAACAGAAGCAAGGCCAGCGTAATTGCTATTTATGTGAATGGGCCAATACGGAGTGCATTACATCGCCCTGAAATGTCGTACTTTGACGGCAAATATTTATGATGTCATACTGTGCTAGCTAATGCACAAGAAGATGACTAAGAAGCAGAGAAAATGCTTGATCTCTTAACTATCTACCCCTGGCATTCAGAGATGAACTGATACCAGAGGTTATACCTCTATAAAACACCGCCTGTGAGTTTGAAAGATTTAGAGTATAAACAAAGACATTCGTGAATATTACCTATGGCCGTACTGGGTTGTTAAAAGCGATGTGTGAGAGTCACCCCACCCCACCCCCACATTCATAGAGCACACAGAATGACGCTGAGACGCCTGGAGGACAGAGTGCAATTTCAATGACTTTAATCATAAACCCATGCTGTTTCCTTTATTAAGGCATTGTCGAGGCAGACTCTTCCTGCAGCGGACTGTCAAGTGCTTTCATGAATTATATTTTGTTATCTGTCACCTTCTCAAAGAACGGAGCCATGAGTCATTGAGGGACCCCCGTGTTCACGATGTCATTCTCATTATAACCAAAAACAAGGCAGACAATTCAATTTAGAAAAACACCCACCAAAATACACTCGTGGACATTCGCAGAGAGACAATACTCAATTCGCCACACCTTGCCAGAGTGAACATACACAGTGAATTAGGACTCGAGGTCTACAGTCGAATAAGGTATTTCCGATCGTGAATCTACATCTACCGTCTTGTTGTTGTTTTCTTAGAAAATGCCCTTAAAAAAGGGACTCAGACAGGTAGCTGGAGCAGGTGGAAATGCCATGGTGAGCAATAGACTGTTTGCCACGTTGGCTCATTGTAACATTAACAACAATAATAATTGGACAGGTGGATCGATCCCGTCTCACTATACTAATGATACACTGCCAAGACTGCAAAGATCCCAATAATGAAGGGAAAAACGTGACATCATTACTCTTTTCGGGACATAAAATTCACAATGCCTATTAAAAACCAGGTTACGCATTGCGATAAAATTGTTTTAAGAATGGCACAATGTCACATAAACCTGGCCTCGGGATAACTCATGGCTACCATACCTTTTTCCCTCATTTTTGTTCACAGCCATAACGTCTGAACTTTACACAAATCACCATTTGACAACCAAGCACACTAGCTATGACCTTTTGTTGAAATGCTGTGAGAATAAGGGTAACACTTTAAAAGCGATAGCCATACATTCATTTGTGATCGATACGAAATCGAAACCTGAATACGTTGCACAAGTGAACTTGCCCTTATTACATCCACATGTTGGCCTGCCGTTTATCTTTCATTATTTAGCAACTGGATTAAAAAGCTTTTAACAGTGGATTATCCATTGAAATAGAAGGGCACTTATTCTAAAACACTGGCCAGTATAGTGATCAGCGGTAAAGTAGGCCCGCAGGTCAAACTTTAACCAGTGTCTATTGATACGCCAGCAACGTATGTGGCTAAGACCACAAGAAATGAAAACTCTCATTAGGAAATGGAAAAGTGAATCTGAATCTCAGATGAGATGAGATGAGTTACTGTAATTACTGCACCTCAGCTTCAGTCACAGAACCACCGTGGTGATCACCAACGGCGAGGAAAGCGAAGGAAGGACGCTAAGCTAATAATAAAAGATTAAAAGTGGATAAAAGCGCATTCAAGATACTTTCTTTGACATGTGTTGCCACTCATTGTCTTCATCGGTGCTGCAGAAGACATAAGTATCTGCTGTTCAACTGTCTTTTTTCTCAGCGGTGCGAGAGATGAAGTCTGATTGACAAGACTTGGAATTGCATCAAAGGCGTGAGCCAAGTTGGCTGTCTGCGCAAACGAATGGCTGTTCGCAGCCTCCGCAAAGCCAAGACTAAGAAACTCCAAGCATGTTCAAAGAGATCACTTCCCCATCTCACCGAGAAGTTCGATGAAACACAAAGTATCGGTCCAGGTAACGTGGATGGCATCTTTCTACGTGTGACTCTTCAAACTTCAAAAAGAGCCTGAATGTGCTGCACCTCTACAGTACTGGTTTTCCTTATTTGTGTCTTATATGACATCATGCTACGGCATATGCAACGATCAGTTGTTTCTAGTTTGAAACCACTCTATTCCATAAATATTCTATAATATGAATGGTATTGATAAATCAGAAAATAATACATTTACATTGTTTGGCATTTAGCAGACACTCGTATCCAAAGCGACTTACAAGATGTGCATTGATACATGGTATGATCAATCATTGTTCGCGCAAGAGATCAGTGGAGTAATACAGCGATAGACATCATTGTTGCTAGCTGCATACCGTGCCTGTAACACAGGGAGAGAAAAGGTTAGTATAATTTTTTGTAATGGTATCAAACATAAATACAAATACAAAATACAGTATTAAACATGAAACCAGTGGTGATGACAATTAGTTAATGTACAGAGTCAGTGGTTTATGAAGAAGTGGGTTTTGAGTCTCTTGCGGAAGATGACCAGTGATTCCACGATGATACAAAAAGCCATGGAGTAAAAATGTACTGTATTTCTTTCAAACTGTGTTGGAATGGATGTTTGGAATGCTTTATATGGAATAATTAGAACTAAATTTAAGAGGCAAATGGCAAAAAATCTCAATTGCAATTGAACCTGACTGCAAGTATAGTACCTTGCGTGTTAAACTCACAATTTCTGACAATGTCAAACCCATGCCTTGTATGAGTTTGATTGGATGACAGGTCCTAACTGGAATATGACACAGAATAAATTCAATTTTGATAAATAAAATAACTCAGTGTGAAGCATTACTAATACAGTTACAATGCACTACTGATATATTAGCAACAAATTGCTAAACAATGCATTTCTAGTCAATTTTCAATGAATTACCCATCTGTTGCCAATTAATCTCTAATGCCTTAACAATGTATCGTCTGGACAATGCAAAATATGCATCTAATGACTTTATAGTGCATTGCAAATTAATTACCAATGTAGTAGCAAGCCATTCACTGTAGCAAATTAATGTGTTTTGAACACATTAGAAGACACATTTTAAAGGAGTACTCCTGTCAAAATCCTGAATTACAGAGTTTATATGATAATTGTGCAATAGTGAATGAAAGCAACACTCAAACAAATTGGAGAATGTGGTCAATATCATTTCACTGTTATTTCTGATTTAGATGACAGGACTTGCTGCTCAACAGGTTTTTGGTCTGTTTTCCCCCTGTCATGATGTAATAACACAGGTCATTTGAATAGACAAATGAACAATCAACACTTTTCCTAACAAGTTCCCTCCCATCCTAAAGGGTGGCTCCACTAGTGGTGAAACCACATTCTGCTCAGTCAAGGTTACAGCAGCTGTATGCATTTGTAATTCTGGATAACAGTGGAATAGACCAATGAACAATCAACACTTTTCCTAACAATTCCCTCCCATCCTAAAGGCACGCACCCACACTCTGCTACAAGGTTACAGCAGCTGTATGCATTTGTAATTCTATAACAGTGGACCATGCTACAAAGCTGTTACTTTCCCACCTATGTGGGATTGTAACCCCTGCACAATTTAAACATATTGAGTTGGTAAGAAAATCAAAGGTTTGAAAAGCCATGTAAAATAATGTAACTTAATTAAGTACAGTTAATTTTGAAAACACAGCTGGGCTATACTTCTGCAGAACATGATGTTGTGGAATATGAAAGCTATGAGTTTGTATTCATTATTTCCGCTTGTCAATCCTGTGTTTTATGAGCATATATGGGATATTTTACACTGATGAAAAATCGAAGGTTGTTTAGCCTTTAAAAAAACAGCATAACCTTAACTAAGCATTCATTTTTGGGGCGATGTTGATGCATACTACTTTTCAAAGGGAGTGAATGTGTGCGTGCTCCCATAGTAGCCAGTAGTAGGGGAACTGTCTGTCAATCAGGCTAGACCTCATATGTAAAAATATCATCACCACACCCATCCGGTAAGATGCTGTATTGCCCAGGTGAAAACTGAAAAGAGGATAATAGTTTTTTTCTTAATAGATTTGATTAGTAATTGAAAATATCACCTCAAATATACACTTAAAGCCTCCCGCGTGGCCCAGTGGTTACAACGTCCGACGCTGGCCATGGAGACCGGGGTTCAATTCCCGGTCTCGCCAGAGTCGGCTCTGGCAAGGAGCGCCACCAGGGGCGGCGATTGGCTGTCCGCCCCAGGGAGGGGGGAGGGAAGCCGACATGACGTTCGCTGCGTATAAAGTGGCCCTGTAGTACCGGGTTACGGTCGACGGCTTGGCGAGTGCCGTCTCGGAAGAGGCGTTACTTCGCCTTTGTCACTACCGGTCGCAGGACTACGACAGCGAACTCACATTACTAGGGGGGGATTGAGATAAAAATAGCGGGTCTAATTGGCTACCAAATTGGGAGAAAATGGGAGAAAATCAGAAACAAACAAAAAAAAAACCATATATATATATACACTTAAATACATATACAAATACAGTGTCACACAAGTATGTTCTGTTTCTTCTGTCCTATCCAGACCATCACACCATTCAAATATTCAACTCAGCAGCATGCCATATGCCAACTGAACATGGGATGTAACTTATAGTAGCCTATTATTTTATATTACATTATAGACTTATTATCTTATCTTATTATCAGACTTAAGGTCTCAAGAAAACACTACTGAGAGGATAGTGTTGCAAAGATGTTTTATTTCTCAGATGGAAGAATGGTTCAAATTCAGTGAAATCATCAGATCAATGTGGCTGCTACTGCATTATGCACTGTCTGGTGTGTTGAATACAAAATTAATCTAATTTCAAATAAATCTAGTCTTTGTGGAAGCTGTCTACTTTGTTTTTAGCATGCACTCCAAATCGAAATGGGTTGCGTCTTGACATTCAACAACACTTCTGAAACAAAATAAATACGAAACGTGAGTTTGCAAATGTAATGCGTTCCCATTGTGTTTCAATGCATTCAACAACATTTGCAATTCAAATCAGGGCTGAAACAAAAACTGGACATGCTAAAGCTGAGACCAGTTTGCAAATGTAAAATAATTGCGCCCCTCCCAATGTGTTTCAATGCATTTTAAACAAGTGTCAGATGAGCTTCAATTGCAATTCAAATCCAGCAAAATGCAATTCCAACTACCATGACTGCATTTTCTAGTCAATTACATATTAAATCTGATGGCTTAGAACGACGCTGTCTGCTATGTGATCAGAGTGACTGAGCCTAGCAGGGCACGTGGAGAGGCTAGCATCGAGTGAAACCCAGGGAAGCAGCATCACTACTCTCACACTCAGGGAGCATGTCATTCCAGACATCTGCATGTGACAGTCAGTGGTTTTAAGGACTCCATACGACACTGCTTACTATTGAGCACTCCAATAGATGAGGGTGACTGAAAAAAGATTGACAAGTACAGTGCATCATCATGCATATCAGTTATACTGGTATACATTGTTGTGACACCCATCAATAACCTACTACATGACACATGTTTTAGTATTATGGTTTTGGGTTACAGAGTATGTCATGTGTGATATTGTAAGCACAATAAGTTGTCCTTGATGTTGTATATTAATGATGCTGTAAGTATCATGTTACTAAATAGTTTTGATATTTTTTTTCCCCATGAGCGCTTTTGATCCTCTGAAATTTTAAATACTTATACAAATGTGAGATTCCTCAGTAGAGTTTTCTGATTTAATGGGCATTAAACATGTCTGAGTCTCTCATGCATGCTGGCATTAATTATTCAAAATATTATGATAACCTACAAAAAAATATTCTCTGTATGTGTGCAAATCAAGTTGAATTGTCACGTCTATCCTCATAAATTTCTGGTTCTATGGAATAAGCTATATGTTGATTATTTATTTATGGTTAAATATCGAGGGATCTGATGGTATTATAGTTTTAGTTTTGCTCTCACAGCCATTCTGAATGACAACGTACCTAATGTGCATTAAATGTGTGCGATAAATGAAAAAAACTGCGCTTTTGAGAAATCCCTTTTTTCCAATTGAGAGTGGCCCTTGACGTCTTGAAAATGACAAACAGAAACGACACATTTATTTGCAATTACAAACAAAAGGGGAAAAAGAAAAATCTTCTGTCAGAATTGCGTCCGGGGTAGACAGGAGGCAAAACTCTAGGAAAAACAGGTCTAGAGACAAACAAAAATTAGACTTGTCTCAGCGTGGCAGATTTTATTTCTGAAATCCTGTGGCTGTGTGGAGGCTTGAATCACTGTGCTTGGGGGAAATGACTTTTTAATACGGAGAGACAGGCTACACATTGGTCCTGTTGAGGAGTCGCAGAACGAAAAAACGAGGGGAGAAAAAAAAAAAGCGAGAGTGCTCGCAAAGTCCTGGCCTGACCTGTTAGGAAGTTGTTGGATGAGAAAGCTAATGCAAGCTGGTGCATTACCTCCCTAGCCATCGGAGGCCTGTGTTTCCTACACCAGAGCCTCCCGCTGAGCCAGGGCAACCAAGCACAAGGCAGTTAATAACTGGCAATGATGGGCTGCTCTGTCGCAGTGGAGAATAAACCTGCACAGTGTATTACCCAGGATGTCAGCACTACTCACGTCAATTAGCAGACCTCTCTCACTGATCTCTCACATTATCCGGGCAAGCCAGGGATTAACAGGCATGCATTTTTATTTTTTATTTTAAGCAGACAAGCAAATTGCATGGGAGCACGGTGGGAGCAGTGCAACAACCCCGTCGCCCACTCTCCCCTGCCTTTTCTTCTACGCTTTTCAACATGGGATTGGGGGAGGGTTCATGCGGAGGGAAAAAGGCACAAAAAAGACATCAACACGCGTGCAAAAATTTTCAAACCACACGCCACCCAAGCAGAGCTTGAACATGGGCACTGTACCAGCAAGGTGAACAGCAACGTAAAAAGCAAGCTAAAAGGGTACGGCTAGTAGCGACTGGTGGTTCATCAAGGAGAGTGCCAAAGAGGCCCAGAGGAAGGGAATGAATTAAGCTTTATAACCGATAGCTCATGTAGAAGTCTTCAGGCTCCTAGTAACTAAGACAGTACTGTCTGTCTGTCCGGCTAGGAGAGGCAGTGTGTCTGTGTGTACGTGTGTGCATATGTGTGTGGGTGTGTGTGTATGTATGCGTGCGTGCGTGAATGCCTGTGTGTATGTGTGCATGTGTGCGCGTGTGTGGGTGCGTGTATACGTGTGTGTATGTGGGTGTGTGCATCTATATGGGTGTGTGTGTGTGTGTGTGTGTGTGTGTGTGTGTGTGTGTGTGTGTGTGTGTGCGCATGGAGGGAGCTTTCAACTCCACAGACTAAATGGGCTCTCTCACACACTCCACAAAGTGCCAGGGTGGGGGACTAATGTATCGCAGAGGCAAAGCAGGGTGGAGAGGCAGCCAGCCTAGCTGCGCCCTGCTAACAGATATTTATCTCTCTGTCTTAATCAGTGTCACACGGGAGATGGGTGTTAAAAAGAAAGGTTGTTCAGCTGTGCCCCCAAGGGAAACTGTCCTGAGGAATGGCAGACATGACTGCCTGGAATGCCATTATTCATTACATTCTGCAATTGCAAAGGCACATTGGGGGAAAAAAACTTAAAAAACACAACGAAGGACATGGCTGTGATTACATAAGAGCGAAACCTCCGTTGCTCCTCGCTGCTGCGCCAAAAAAATGTTCAGCTGATTTGATCTTTCTGGAGGTACAGTCCAAGGCACTCTGTTGTGTTACTAATTCCCATGTGATACACTGGTGTAATGAGAACATCGAGGGGTACAGAATACTAAGGAGTCCAGCTAGGGATTATACTGGGTCTGTATTGATAAAATCTCATCCTGCACTTGCAGAGGTATTTTATGATTGAGAGCGTGAAGGTCTAGACTCTAATACAGAGGGACTGCTCCTTTTGAAATTGACTGTGACCCTTGCCACACTTGAAATGGACTACTGCACTCGCTGTATGCCATTTTTGTTTTCTTTTTTCTGCTTTTTGGTTATTATCACTGGCCCATTTTCCCCCTGAAGTAATAAATCCAAGTCTGTATTATACTGTATAAAGTAGGCTTGTGTACTGAGAAGTGCAAGATCTTTGCATCAAAGCTGGTTCGATATCACGTTCTAGTCACATTAATGCATTTCAAATGACATTTGGAAGCCCACCTGACAATTTCTACAGTTAAACCAACAATGCTACATACTGTACTGACCCCCCCCCCCGCCACCCCCCAGCCCCCCAACCTACCCCAAATACGCACACACATACGCACACGCGCGCACACAAAAACCCATTCCCCGCCTCTAGGCCCAAAAGATGTCAATGTCAAAACCTATTTTGGTGGCTTGTGTTTTTGAATGTGACTCCACTAAATGCCAGGCAGGTCCTCTAAAAAGAGGCAATAAATCATCAGCTGAAAGCAGAGCGCTTCAATATGCAGGCGCAAAACCCCAGCCGGCTCCCCAGGCGACACGCGACGTACAGCGGGAATCAAATCACATGCATTCTAATGAATATGAAAAGTGTAAATAGATTAATATTGTGTAAGGCGGCTGATGCCACAGATTACTATGCCGCGTAAGTCTGACTGCGCCACTGAATCCGTCACCCAAAAAGGTGACTGCTAAAAGGAGGCCTCCTCGACGGAGCGCAGTGTGGGGGCGACGCGCTCGCGAAGCCTGGCAGCCTGCATGGGAACTGTGGACAGAGGGCCGGAGGGGAGGGGGGAGGAGGGGCCTGCCAGGTACACGGGAAAGGAGGAAGGACATTCAAATAATAGGGAATTATGGTGGGGAGGGGGGAAGAAGCCAGTAGACAGGCTCCAGCTAAACCTGGGAATGAATGCGAGCCTCACCTGCTCGCTGCGGGCTTTCTGATGTACGGTACATTGGCGTTTGCCGTTCGCTGTGTTTTCGCTCTCCCTGTCATGATGCGTTAAGGGTAAAAATGCACAGAGGCAACAGAACAGGAAGCGCTCGTCATCAGATTTGGCTGAAATACATCCGCGGGAGGAAGGAAGTCTGGCGGATAGCAAAGCATTTTCTCAATGACTATTTGTTTTTGGTGATTTCTCCATCACCGTTAACGCTAGAAATGTGAACGGCAAATTGCCGGGGCGACCAATCGGAAGCCCCGTCTGGCTTGGTAGAATTGACTTGAGCTGTAAGGTCAATGCATGGAAGATTAGGGCTTATTCATGTCTTATTTGTTGAGCGGGAACGATCAACGAAGGAACAATCAAGCGCAATGGATTACACATTGATCGTCATTTCATTTGGCAAAGATTACAGCAGATTCAAAACTCATCCGATTGTAATTTAGGGAGGAAGGGAGGGGCGGAAACAAAAAAATACGGAAATAAACTCTTCTAAGAAGTTGCGTGCGAAGAATGGAATTCAACAAATCATGTACCGCCGGAATGTATCACCGTACTGGATTTTAAACAAAGACACGTTGGGGTGAAACCGAAAAACCAAAGAGAAAAGGGTAACGGGATGAAAAATGGTGACAGGCCCCACGTCTGCAGTCTGCTTTAACAGGCAAGAGCGGAGGGAAATAGAGAGGCGGTCCGGCTGCGGTGACAGGAAATTAAATGCGTTCGTCCTCTTTAACATGCGCACCATGAGCAGGCCCAAGCCACCAACTCCTCAAGCAGCGCACACGACAACAAGGCAGGGGACATAGCAACAGGCCTCTGCAACACACTCAATTATCTTGCAGTACACTGGAATCTCAGCACAACCACTGTGTGTGTGTGTGTGTGTGTGTGTGTGTATGTATGCGAGAGAGAGAGGAGGGGCGGAGGTTGTTGTTCTATGATTTAACTACAGTATACAATGTAAGTCCATTAAAGTGTTATCAAGCTATTGACGAATCTCTTCCAAGTTAACCCAGCAATAGTAGTAGCTCTTTAGAAACAGGAAAACATTGCCGGTGCTGTTCAATAACCTTCTTGGGAGACAAGAGTTTTAAGGTTCAAATGACGCTTCCTTAGTAATCAGTTTTCAAGAGCATCTGTGGAGCCAAATCTTGAGCACAAGTAATGGAGAGGATGTGGGCATCAAAGAATCTTTTTTCTCTCTTAATCGGATAACTAATGCAATGCATGTACCATTCACAATAGCGTGGCTGCTGGATTTCTGAAAAGTATTCCTTTCAGTGTAGGACACATACCCAAGAGTTTACCTTTAAAACACTGATTAATCAACTCTTTACTAGCAAGGTTATTGGTGGCAAAATTTCTGGTGCCCGTATTCTCAGTCAGGTAAAATATGATCAAA
Source organism: Aldrovandia affinis (assembly GCA_029706075.1). Lineage (NCBI taxonomy): Eukaryota > Metazoa > Chordata > Actinopteri > Notacanthiformes > Halosauridae > Aldrovandia > Aldrovandia affinis. The sequence goes on along the minus strand of JAINUG010000035.1, from coordinate 4,134,882 downwards.
CTTTCAAACTTATATTTTCTAAATCGCCCAGCTCAAACCCTTCAAACAGCTGAATTCCACCAAAACCTTTGGCACAACGGGGATCCTTTATTGTCATTTTCTAATTCTGAGTTTTCATGTTTCTGCCTCTTCTCGTGCTTTCACTCCCCTTCCTCGTGTCTCGGAGGCGGTGGGCTCCGACAAGGCTTAAAGTGAGCCACGTGTCTCTCTGGAATTCCCCAGCTCGGCGGAATCTCATTATCTACAAACGTTGGCAGATCAGAAAGGAGGGAGGGTGAGAAGAAGAGGGCCACGAGAGAAGGATTTGTAGAATCTTTAATAAAAATGTGTCGGTAACGAGAGAACGGCTTGAGCAGTTTCAGCCGTAAATGAACATTTTGCGTTCTTGCAATGCCTGGTGGGGGGAAGAAGTCCCTGTTATGCGTCTCACTGGGGAACTCACCAGGGATGTTTGTTTTACAGCGATGTTTGGTGGTGTCGTGACGAAACGTCGCAGTGGCGTCATGTGGGGAACACACAAGCGGCGTTTGGCAAAGTTTCACGAATCCAGGAATAGTACAATGTCGGCGGTGCAATTTTGTGTGAATGTGAGCATACCGCAGACCTCCTGGTCATGCCGTCGCTCACATCCATCAGAGATGAAAAATTACGTCTTGTGCATTGCTTCCTTTATCGAACAATGAAAGGAGCGTTAAATGGTCGGTTCTCATAGAGGTGTGAATGTTGCGTCACTGCATTACGTTAAGCAATAATAGGTACGGTGTGGGAGAAAAAATAGTTTTGTAAGGATTCGGTTAAGATGGCCCAATCGTTAACTACCGAGAAGTGAATTTTGGATCTCAACAAGCAACCAGCATTCTGCTTCAATGGAGGGACGGAGGAGAAGTCAGTTAAACCAATGTTGTAGCTCGATAACAGGCAGTGTTTTCCCTGTCATAGAAAGGGATTATTGAAAACCCAGTCGATGGTAAGCAGATTAGGTTCAGCTTTGTGTTGCCAGACACCATAGGAAGAGAAATCGGGTTTAATCCAACTGCAAACAGCGCCTCCTGCCAAAGTGACACGTGAAGATGAAAAAACGTGGGAAACAAAATATGCGCCTATTTATGGAATGAGAACAACCATAAATACCACATTGACCTTCACTCAAAAGGTACCTCTGACAACAGGCTAGTAAAACATATTCTGCATAGCATTGTCTCATCAAATCGTATTTATCAATGGATCAATACATTCATAAAAATGTATGTATTGTAGCACATTATATTGCAGTTGAGGAAAGGCTGAAAATGACTGCTTAACCCCAGTGGTGTTACAGGAACATAATTCACTACATAACACATACCATAGTTAGTGTGTGAAATAGAAATATTCTTTATTTGCTTGGTATAAATGATCACTACTATCCTTATTCTCTGAACACACCAGTAGTAGATCTTTACCAGTTAATAGTACCACGGTCAGGGTTTGGTCATCTTTCATCCTAAGTACTGCATATGCTCTGCATACATTCATCTATTTAGTCAAATGTACCATAGACTCCTAATAGTGACAGCCAGCCCTAACATACCCACACACTCAGAGAAAGTGATATGAGTGATTTCAAGGACCAAATAAACAATATAATTGTATTAAAACTAAACCCATTTAATTTTCTGTCATATAAACATCTAAACAATAACAATTTAAATGTAAAAATCATCCATAGAAATGTTCAGTCATTTATGTGGGTTTTAAACGTGCCCAATCATCACAATAAGTACTGGACCAGAGGGAGGTCCTTGGAGGAATTAGCCTTTGGTTCATAGCCAAAGGCTCATTTCCAACAACACCTGTCCACAATACTACAGAGAAAAGTATGTATCGAACATATTAGAAGAAGTACATCCACTTAAAAACACAGGCAGCTGTAAATGACACAATGAGAGCAAACATAGATGCTTATACAAATTGTAAATAGGTTTATAAAAAGTACAAAAGTTCTTAACCATTTAAAAAAAAAAATTGGCTGAAAGTTCTGTGGCCTGTATGAATAAATCCTGTCCTATCATTCAAACCTGGGATCGTAATATTTAAATGTTCCTTTGTGTCTCATTTCATTTATATGCGTTTATTTTTGTTTGCCACTTTATTTGACTTATTTTGAACAGAGAATGTGTACATGTTATAATTTGTCATTGATATTACTAAGGTGTAAAAACCTGAACGTGAGCGTGCTCTGGTCTGGTGATCAAACAGACACTCCCCCGGGATGTTATAGTGTGTTTATGGAGCATTGGACATATTCTGGGTGTGCTGTATCAGCGCAACATGGAATTTTAGCAGGAGTGCAACTCACACAACGTTATCACCACTATTTTCGCACCTTTTCCAGTTCATTCTCATAGACAAACACACGCTGCAGATGGATATCCCTTGGTAACGCTGGACCCAAGATATTCTTTCAAACGCAGGTCTGGAAAACATGCAACACAGAACACCCTTCATGCCACTTGGCTCTGTGGCAGTGCGATGTGTGCCCGGCGTAACCAAAGCATGAATCGTGCAGAAAAGTGCAAGGGTTCAGAAACAACGTGACATGAGGATATGTCAAGGCGCAGGGTGCTATTCATCAAGAAGAAAATTGCATTTCTGAGTGCCGGTCTTCACATTGACAGTGCTATCAATAGATTAAAGACTAGGACAGTGTAAAAATGTCACTGCGTTTGGGGATTGCATAGGCCAGCTAACATTGCAAGTCAACACAAGTAATTTCTGAGCAAATTACCCTGTCCCTTTTTTTTTTTTTTTTAGAGCAAGGAAGGAACCGCGACTGTAATTTCCTCCAAAAATTCTACGCGGCATAGCTCAGCTCTTGGCCTGATTAAATGAACGGTGCTAAAATTCAGGAGTTTATTAAAATGACCTTAACACCAATGCCATTAAGCCCATATACCTGCAGCCACACACAGGCGCACATTTCTCCTCTGAAGTTTGAATGCGCTCGCCGATATTAATTGAAGGGTGAAAATTAGTCGGCGGTTTAATATGTGAGTTAATGGTTGCGGCATTCAGATAAGCTCGTGTTGAGATTAAATTGACCTCATCCTATGCCCAGGAATTGCAACTCTTCAGCTGTGACTCGCTTGTTTGTGTGTGTGGGCTTGTGTTTGTGAGGGGGGGAGGGTTGCAGCTCGTGAGGACTATGGTACGATTTTGAAAATACGTCCTCCTCTCCCTCCGTCTCTCGAGTTGCAATCCTACGCATTAAGCTAAGCAGTAAGACAGGAGGCATTTTTCCCCGTGTATCATAAACCTATTAAGTTGCTATCACCTCTGCATGATCCGTGTGAGTCTGTGATGTATAAATACATTTCCCTCTAAGGTACAGCACTATGGATGTGTGAGAGCATTTAATGCCAGCCAGCTTATCAGTGAGTGCTTATCTCTTTCTGACAGTTAGCAAAGTGTATAGACTGGGGGCAGTAAGGAACTACGGGTCAGCCACCTTCTGAAATCCTGGCCATGTTTGGAAATCACCCCCTCAAAGTTAAAGGCTCCATCGTGATAATGTCAGAAGGCCAACTGTACCCTCAAACAGAACAATAACAGATGGCTTCTTTCTGCAGTTAATTCATGCAAATTGTTCTAAGAAAAAAATCCAGCCCACATATATTCCAGTATTGTACATAAATATAAGAGTATCAAATAAAGGAACAGCTCAGAGGTACAAACAAAAGGAGCAAAGTAGCAGTCTGCCAGGAGGACAGTTGTGCAAATGACATGCATGTGCATTTAGCTATTTCAAACGCTATCTGAAATTAAATCAAAATAAAACCATTTCATGTGCGTACACGCAGATAGATATCAAACCTTCCCGTTTGCCCACGTGGTTTGTTGTGCTTAACGTTCGCCAAGAGTGCTGTACAAGTCCTCCAACGTGCTGCTCGAGCATCACATTATGCAACCTGCACCTGTAATGCGATACCGTGCCCAACAGTCTTCCGCGCGCACAATTTTCGATCGGCCTTAGGAGCGGCGCCACGAGAGGGAACGCGTTCTGGCGCTGGGCGCGTTGCGAAAGGCGACGCAGGGGATGGCTGGGAATGAGACCAGGCCGCCATGCGCGTGATGAAACGGAGGCAGAGGGGAGGATTGCTGCAAAGGGTTGATTTATTTTGTGCATATCTGTAAAGAACCTTCCATCTGGCAGAGCGCAAAACCATCAACACTGTAATTAAAATGCAATTACCACCTCTCTCCTCCCCCAGCAACACTGTAATCCCAGAGAAGTCATTCCATCTGTGTCACATACAGCGTGCCATCTTCCCCTCACCTCAACATTTTCTCCTTTTTTTTCCTGTTCCTTATTTATCAGCAATCCCACCCCCTCCTGTAATAGCTCAGTTTCTGCACCATTTTCCTCACACACACCGTCATCATCATTACCATTACCACCGCTACCGCTCTGCTTTTTTGTTCTTAAAGGAGAAAAAATTGTATTACTATTACTCCCAGGAGCACTACTTATCTGAATCCAAATATAAATGATATTTCCAACTTCCTAATTGAATTCACTTTTATGAGCTTGAGATAGAAAACAGAGTAAAATGCAGTACAGCATGTCATATTAGCCATTCTTCATGTCGTGGTTTTTTCATATACACAAGCCCAGATACCCTCCCTTTAATATTGCTCCTCTTTTCATGTCAGTTTCTTTAAAACCTCAGCGAAATACGTTCCGTATTTATTAGCGCGCCCGTTTTTTTCCCGCTCGTCACCCTCATTCGGGGGGCAACAGCATGGGCAGATTAGAAATGGCAGTTTAAAAACCATTAACAGCGCCAGTACAGAAAATAGTACATAAACAACTCTAAGTCAGGAGAAACCTGGCACAGACTACATAAGCTGTTATGGGGGGGTATGCGAGAGCAGTTCTGAATGTTCTTATAAAGCTGCAGTGCTAGGTTTTTAATTCATAACCATTAATAATAATCCTTAATAATAATAACATTATTCATAAATCAAGTGACATTGGGTACAGCCAATGAAAGCCTGTTTGAGTTTACCACAATTTCAGATACAAACTGCCCTATCCTATCCAAAGCATCAGCATGCCACGTATCTTTTTTTATTTTTAGAATGCCCAGCTTTTATTTGGTCCGTGACAAAGACACAGACTCTGTGTGTTTACAGTTGAGTCATGAATTATGAATATTTGTTTTTCTCTATTTGAATAACGCTTTAAATAGACAAACAGCAGGCGTTCACTTGAGTCACTCGACGAACACGTGACAGTGGCATTAAGGAAACAATTAACCCTCCCCACCCAATGGATGTATCGAGAATGTTTGCTGCAACGGGGATCTTTTTCACACCAAGATTGCGATGGCCTTTAAAGCCATCCAAGGGGCTTTTCTTCTCTTTTCGTAATTCCGGCTCTTATCCAATTAGGCCTCGGATGGAACAGGGCCAGCCTCAGTCATTTGCACGCAAGGACCCTGCGTGAGCCTCCTCATCCGTGCTCGCCGACTTCTCAGAAAATCTATTTTCATAACGGTGGGGAAAGGATACAAGAAACGTGCCTTCTAATAATGATAAGAAAATGGTTCATGTGTGCAATCTCAAATGAAGCGGAAGAAGTCGTGCTAAAAGAGACGAGCGGCTGATGGTGATGGAGCGGATGGGGGAGGGGGCATTGAGCCATCCCCCCTGATATAAAAACTTAATTACTTCTGACTAAATCTGTAATTATAATATATATCACAGCGGCAGATTTACCTGTGTGTGTGCGTGCGCGCGCGTGAGTGCGTGTGGGGGGTGGGTGGGTGTACTGGGACCCAAGTGACTGTCACAGATAAATCACTTCCACACAAAGTTACACGGAGCACCGACAGGGGGGGACGGGAAGGGGATTAGCGAGAGGGAGGGAGGGGAGAGCGGGGATATGAGAGAACTAAGCAAAGATGGGAAGTAAACTGAGAAGGAAAGGAAGCCAAACAAAAGGGAGGAAAAGAAAGAAAGGGAAAACATGGCTTGGATGAGTTTTTTCCCCCCTCCAAATCATGGTGACATAAAGGTACTAGCAGCAATGAAACAAAACAGCATATCGTAATATAAATGAGAAAATGCATTTTTCTTATGAAGATAAGCATCACAATAAGAGTGGCATAAGATCTAATATTCAGAGGAGGAAATGGATTTTACAGCATGTAAGGCATGTCCGGTAAAACATTTTTTTTAAACAGGCAGATTTCCATTTCCCCTGAAAGTAGGAAAGGCAGAGAGGGGGAATGAAAAATAGAAACTAGCTGGAGCCACCGGGGCTAAGCACAACTGTTGCAGCAGAAAAAGGACATTATTAGAAATGGCTTTGTTTCCATGGGCATCCCTACTGAATAGCTTTCTCTTTCCACAGACTGGAAATGATTTCTTCCCCCTTTCTTCACACCGTTCCATCATTGCAAGGCATTACAGTGGGATATACCTGCGCTGTGCGCCCCCTCTCTCTCCGAATGGGATGGAATCTACGCAACTGAGGTACTGACCTCGGGAAATACTGAGAAATACTGATGGAACCAACAAAAACTATTTACAAAAGCGACGCCCGTAACCTGAAATAATGGACAAAAAAGGGAAACTCGGGGCGTTACTTTCAGAAAGATTCCAGAGGCCCGCGCGATGGAGCGCCCTGCAATCTCCAGGGCACCGCCGCGGCAAGGTGTCCTTCGCGAGAAGTGGGAATGCTATCAGGCGGCGAATGCAGATCTCCGTCGCTCACAGGACCTGCACTCTCTCCAGTCCAATTATTCCTGAATGGGATCCATCATACATTCACCGCGAACAATGTGATCCTCCACACGGCGAAATGTGTGCAGGGATAAGAAAAACAAACAAAAATAAATAAACGGGCCCACTTTAATCTGTGGAGGCAGCCCGCCTGCACGGGGAGACAGTGTAAAAAGACGTGAACAAATAGCAGCTGACGTTCATGAAGCAATTGAACAAACAGAAACATGTTTTCCCCCAGCCCTCTCTTTCCTAAATTCCTCTCTTTCTAATCCCAACCCACCACTGATATACATCTCTCTCGGTATCTGGCTCTCTCTCACACACACACACACACACACACGCGCGCATACGTGCATACATACATACATGCATGTACGTGCAAACAAACACACAAATGTGCTTGCACACACACATACATACACACACACACATGCGCACATATGCGCACATACACAAATGAACGCATGCACGCACGCACGCACGCACGCACACACACATGCGCCGTTTCTTGGTAAGGTTACTGTGGAAAGCTCTATTGATTTTCTTGACATTAGCTTATCCAAAGTAATAAAGGTACACGACACACTCAGCTTTGATTACCTGGCTCTAGTGATTCGGAAGAGGAAGTTGTGAACTGTGAGGATTTCTTTCATTTAATATTTTGATAAAATCATGGTAGGACCTGTTGCTTGCATAAGAAGGGGACCTAGCCACCCTGCTTCCATCAGTACCAATCAAAGGCTGACCTTATTGGAATATCAAGCATCAGAGTAAAACCATACAATGGTGGCGGGGGAGAAAAAAGAAGAACAAGCCAGTGGCAGACAAAAAGGAAAAAAAAAGAGTTCCTCAAGTGTTACGGGTGCAAATTAAATGCCTTATGCCCTCTCCACCTCCTCCAAAATAGCTCAATAATTCAGGGCTGGCTGAATGACTGAAAAAATAAAGAATTGAAAGGAAAAGCAGAGGAAGAATGGAGAGAGAAATAAGGCGAGCCTCGGCCTGGAGTAACCAATCTGTCTTAAGTACTGCTCCAGCTTCAGCTTCACATCTCCTATCGATCAGCCAGGGCCGCTGCGCTGCCAGACATTAAAAGCCGTTTCCGCAGCCCTAAGTCTTCATCACCAGGGAGGTAATACTTCACAGGAATCTGTTTGCGTCTCCCAGTCCCTTCGTTAACAGCGAATGGACGCGGATGAGTTTGTGTGCATATATATATACGCGCGCGTTGACGTTACGCTTTCAGGACACACACGCCGAGGAGACTGTGTGAAATTGCTGCAACAAACGCAGAAATAAATATTTCGGTAAAGAAAGGGAAAGATCTGCCAGAGCCGGCTGTTTAAAACAGGTCTCGCCGGTGCCGTATCTCACAATATGGCTGATTGTGTCTCCTGTTTGCTTTAAATCGCTCGCTCTAATGGGTTATCTCTGGACGGAAGCCTAATGGAAAGAAATACAGCTCGTAACTTGGAAGGCGGACAAGGCGCCGTTCCAACAGAGGAGGCGGTGGCCACGTCCCTTTCGGTTCTGATTCTAATTTCATCGTGAGCCTCAATGTCAACGTCAATGTTTACTCTGTCGCAAGTGAGCTAGAAAAAAAAAAAAAAAAAGCACAACAAAAAAAGAGCAGTTTTGCCTTGTGCTGAGAGGAGGCGTAGGCTACATCATACAATGCAGTGCTCTATTAGAATGTGCTTTGAGAAATTGGATATGGTGGATGCGTTGTTTAAAGACATTTGTTTATGGCATCAGAGGACACTTTCGGACAGTTTCAAGGTTTAATGCTGTAATAAAGAACAATACAGATTCATTGCATATAATATCGTCATTGGGTTTTTTTTGGTGCATATTCAGATGTTGTATGTCTGCTTTTTATTCCGACAGCATTATTAGCATTTTCTCTCAGAAACACTTTTCCAATCTTATTGAAACGTTTCATGTTTGTATTACAGACACAAATATAGGGTTTACAACTGTGTGTCTATTTCCATATTTCTGTAATCCTGCACTCAATGGACCTCAAACTACTCGACTAAAGTGGGAAAAATATACACACTGTATATTTGAAAGAAAATAGAAAAACTGTCTTTTTTAAATCAAAGTTCACTGTTCCAGTCGGAAAAGCAAGGCAGCTAAGGTTTCATCACCATGGACTGACTACAAGTTAAGCCCACCACATTGATTTGTTTATTAATAGAGGATGCAAATGGCAGAATGGTTCTGAGCTTTCAAACCAGTCTGAGTATTGGGTAATCAATGGCTTTTTTGTTCTTCTTTGTTTTGAAAAGATTTTGTGCCTGATTCTGTGATATACTGTGCGCATAAGCGAGAGAGAAAAAATCCAACAACAACAATGTATTTTGCAATAGTACTGTTCCGTCCACGTTTGTGTGAAAAGCATGGACTCACTAACGTTGTTCATACTGCATAACTCTATATTCAGATATTACTAAAGGCAAGGTCATTCAGAACCAACGATTCCGGTCCAATACGGCAGTAAAAATCCAGTTGTTATGAGTCCCCCTGCCTGAGTAAAGAAAGGTATTATCCATTTCAAACATCAGCTGTATTCACTGCAAATGTGTTAGTCTGCAAACCCACAGTACATTCAGTTTTCAATTTGGACAAGTTGTGTATCCTTAACTTGCTGTCACACCAACAACCCGAACCGCTCTCAATTTGTGGGTGCAGTCTGAACTGCCAAGTGTAGCAAAGATTACATCACTGAACCCTGAAATTAAGGGCTGTAGGTTTCAATTTAGGGGTGGACACTGCTGGTGTACCTTTCAGCAGCATACTGAGGCTCAGCGGATCCTGTGGAAAAATCCAGGTGTGTAGACGAGTTAAATAACATGTGGGATTTTACAAACAGGAGCACCATAAGGGCATCTAAATAAGGAAGTAAATCATGTGACGCACTGCAAACTGATGGCACAGCTTTTATGTATAAAGATCTTCGGAGAACCACCTCTCTTTTATGTTGGCAAAGCAGTCGTGAGCCAGTTGAACCCTGTAGACACATTTTTGAATATTAACATATTTGCTGCTGAAAGAAACTACCGTTGACATACTGACAGGGTGGACATGCCCTTGTGGGCGAATTTGGCTTTCTGCAATTCGAGGGAGTTCCGTGCAATCGAGGATGGATGGACGTTCACACCCAGAGGACATCGCTGCTGCAAATCCCCTCTCCTCTGTTGAACTGGAGTATCTCTAAAAGTGCACATCTACAATGCAATGTCAAATCCGCAGAACAGCCCGATTCCAAAAGCTAACACAAACAAGCTGCATTTTCACACACCAACACTATGGTCCCTATGATTGTCCCTGTGAAGGGGAATGCAATGCAAGGTTGCAAACCAACATAGAGACAACACATAAACACTACAAAAAGTATGTCCAGGTTGTATATATTATTGTCCAAAAATAGGCAGGTAATTGCATATGAGATTTTGGATACTGCTGTACAGGGGAATAATACAAGTGGGTTGAATTTCCTAAAGATTACATCGATTATGTCGATAATGATCCTCAGTCATTACGGAACTACAGTAACACTCTACCCCATGACTACAGTGCAGCGTTTGAGATCCTGAAAGGCACTATATACATGTAATCCATTACTATTATTATTATACTATGTATGTAATATTATTATTATTATTACTATTATGCATTATTGTATTGTACATCAATTCTGGTGACTGCTGCATAGATCAGAGTTAAAGCCACCACATTTTCATTCTGTCTTCTCCTCCTACTGCCTTGCCGGCACACAGAGCATGAAAAATGACTTGTGAAATCTTGCCACCAAAAATAAATACATTTGAAGAAGAAGAAAAAAAAAATGCATTGGTCGCACTTCTGAGAGTGATGACTGTGTTGCAGCGCACACTTCTATTTCATTGCGAAGGGGAAAAATATTCACACTGAAAACAATAGCTGGGAGTTTCAGATGGCACTGCCATGCCCTGTTTACATTTACTTCATAGGCAATAAGCTGATATTTTCTGGCAGGGAGCACGATTATTGTTTGTAGTTTGTCTTGTGCACCCATGAAAGTGTGCTCTTCATGCAGAGTGCTTCCATATTGCTTCTTCAGCCTATGAAGCAAACCCAACACAATTTGAGAAAGGCCTTTGACATACCGGGATCACATTTACCATAAATTGCAGCAGTCTTCAATCTATTCGATGACCCCTATGAGAGCAGGGGAGGGGACATGGATCTGAGGAAATGTGAGAATCTGTAAGGCTATTGTATATCAATAAGTCAATAAACCGAGAGAGAGAGGGAGGGAGAGAGAGAGAGAGAAGAGAGAGAGAGAGAGAGAGAGAGAGCGAGAGAGAAAGAGAGAGAGAGAGAATTTTTTCAAATCTCAGGTTCCCTGAAGTTCCCCCAAAAAAAGGAAGGAGAAGGGCAGACGGACTGATAGAGACATTGATTTAATTGAGTCTGACTCATTCCGCCACCCACCCCACAGTCCATCTGCACATAGCCCCGGACCCACTACACGCATCCAAAACAACAACCTGCACTCCCACGAATAAATCTTCCGTTTGACGCGCGGCTGTCAGGGGGAGAACATCTGGACAAGTTTCACAGACCCAACCTTGTGCCAACCTGCTTAATAGCCTATGGAGTCAATTATAAAAAGGAAAATGTCCTGGCTTTATTGTTAATGGCGCCATCTGGATAATGGCAATTTCAGGGAGAAGACTTCTACCTGGTCATCTGGGACTTTTCATTGTACCACACTCCAGAGCAGTGGAGTAGAACCAAAAGAGAAACTGTTTTTCATTTTTAATGAAGTTCCTTTTTTTAGCTCAACTACTGCATATTCTTTAGGGGGTGTGTGTGGAGCCTTGTTCAATCTTAATTCCTATGCAAACGCAACTGGGGAACTCTGCAAATTAAATGTCCGTATTTATTCATTATTTCCTTAACAAATCTTTTCTTGTTATGTTTTGTTTTTGTTTAGTTTTTTTTGCCATGTTTTTCACCACCCCCTGAACCTCAACGGATTGCTTATCAGGGAAATCCCAGTGTTGTGATTATTATTTTAGAAAACAATAAAAATTCATAGAGTGAACATCCCAGGTCTAATGTTTCAGGATGCGGTTTTCCCGCTAGCACTCAGGCATGTAGCGTTTTCAAACTCAATCCCCGAGAGCAGATAGCAAGAGCATAAATTCCCCCACTGCAGGTGATGTTTTAACAAATGTGATTCAGCTGGGCTCAGGGGCGAGGGTGAACAGTTATTTATCGAGGCCTGGGAGGAGTGACGGCATAAGGAGGAGGGAGGAAAGCGAAGCAGGAACCGGAGACACACAGGAGGTCTCGGTGTGCGTGTGTAGGGAGGGGGGAAGGGGGGTGATAGGTTGAAAAACACATTTACTTAGTGTTTGGCATAGAGCTCACAAATCCAGCTTGGCATGAAGGACAATTTGGACCTCAAAAAAGCTGCACTGTGAATCAAGGACATTGGAGAGGAAGTGGGAGGAATGCAAGAGGGTGGCTCTGGTGGGAAAATGTGCTTTTTCTCTCTCCTGTTGCAGCTCCGTTCACGTCTTTAGCACAGCCCACAACGACAATTCATCTCCCACCGTTTCCACGCCGTACAAGCAAACCTTCGAAAGAGCCGGAGGTCAAGGTCCTCCATGTTTATTAAATTGGTAAGGGTGTCATGTGACCTTCACATTTAGGACAGCGAAGCTGTCAGCAAATCATCAATTTCTTGATTTCTTTCCCCCCTCATTCAGTCATAACAAAAAAAGCCTCGACTCACACCACAAAGCTAGGGGTGTCGGTTCTTGGAACCTTCACTTGGGGGGATTGTGGGCTTATGATAGAGGAAGCAAACTCTCCATACCAACTTGAACATGTTGCCTAGGCACATCAAATGTGCAACAGAACAGGGTACCCTAGCCTTAATGAGAAGCCCCCTCCCCCATCCAAAGCCATTTCTGAGGCGTTAATTTCTACTTTCAGAAAGTGACCTTCCCTCAATAAAGAGAAACACAAAGGAGAAAAAAAACAGGACAACGGTCAAGGGTGCGATGCTATTTCAATAACCTCTCTATTCAACACATGCCCGCCTCCTTAATTGAAAAAGAGGCAGTGAGAGCAAGACGTCCCCATGAGCCGAAACAAATGTGTGTTTGATATGTTATCATTTGTAAAGGAAGGGGTTAAAGAAATAAGCACCCACGCTAACGGCACCCTGACAAATGGAGACCGGGGTATATGAACCATGAAATGAACACTCTGGCAATTTGAAGGCAGGAGGCTTGCAGCACCATGGTCAGCAACAAAGTGCCTGCAACACCTCACTGCTTGAGCGATGGTATTCACAAGGCGAAAGAGAGCGAGGAGCGAGAAAGAGGGAGGGAGAGAGAGATAGAAAGAGAGGGAGGCAGAGGGAGAGGAGGAAGAGAGAGAGAGAGAGAGAGAGAGAGAGAGAGAGAGAGAGAGAGAGAGAGAGAGAGAGAGAGAGAGACCCAGCTGTTTGTAAATTGAGAATACAGAGCAAGCCTAGATCTTAAACTATACAGAAAAATATTCCAAGGACAATATGGCAGGCTTCTCCACGTGACCTTTTAAAAGTGGCAAAGTCAAATCTGGAAATGAAGAATGAACATACTCATAATGATAACCCTACGTACTCTAAAATCAAAATGTATGTATGTACATATGCATGTCTGTCTGTACGTATTCATGTATGTATGTATATATGCATAATGTTGTTTGCATGTTCTATCCAATAGGGATAAATTGTGCGATATATAATGTTTGAATACTAACACATTTAAAAACACATATATTTGTAATATACGACACCTTGTTCAATACCCTTCCATACACATAAGTCAAATTATTACGTTCATTTTGTGCTTATTTATTTATTTTGGTTCACAGGATAAAACTCTATAAGGTGAAACCTCTCATTTTAAATGTGGGAAATATTAATCATTGCACACTGCTTCCCTGATGTGTTAACCCCTCTGGAGCTTCTATAATAAGATTTTCTATAATAACACTTTTGGCCCTTTGCGTAACTAATTATCCTATCCTTGGGGCCATGCCTCCAATAGTTACTGTTACTGGGAAAAGATGGCATGAAGGCAGCTTTTATGTTATATATATATATATACACATATATATATATATATATATATATATTCTGCACACTGTATTCCTTGAGGAGAGCCAAAATAAATTAAGACAAAGCTAGCGAGCTAGTGTTTCTGATTCGGGCAGCTAATTAGCTAGCTAACGTTAGCAAGTCACTCTTCTCTGCTTCCAAGCTATCCATTTGCGGTAAACTTATGATAGCCTAACTATCATTCTAAGGTACAATAAAGGTACAATAAAATACATTCTGAATGAATGTATTCTTTTGCTTTGCCTGAAGAGAATAAGGGCCAGATTTACTAAAGGATTGCGATTGCTTTTCCAACGCAAAAGCAGTCGCTAAAAGGTTGCAATATGTCAGATTTACTAAGTGGTCGCAAGGGCTAAAATTGCTATTAGGATGTAATTTGCGTATAGTTAAATGTGTTCATGCATATGTATACAGGGGGTGAAAGCGCTAAAACAGGGTGGAGAGTTGGTAAATTAGGTTGATTAAGTATTCTGTCTGATTTAATAAAGCATGCCTTAATTGTGACTGTAGGGGCCAGGTGTGGTTTTAACACACCAGGTTATATTTAATCAGTCTCATAAAATTAAATAATTATAATCAGTCTCATTTGATTATTCTCTCACGGATTATGAATATATGGATGCTTCAATTTTGAAATCAAAGCTACAACTATTGACAATACACAAGGGTGAATGATTTTTGGAGATCTTGGAATGGACTATTTTGGCTATATTCCCATGTTTCTATAACATCAAAACAGAAACAATGTTCAACAAATAACATTTATTAAACATAACAAAATCAACAGAAAACAAGACATGAAAAGGGAAGCTAATGTTGGATTGATGGAAATAAATAAACGAGAAAAAGGGGTGTATATGTATGAGGAATGTTTGCATGTTAAATGAGACGCAAAGCACTGAAACTGACCACGTGGAGTAGCCAGTGTTTACATGCTTTGTCTCTTAACAACAGGCCTAAGCAGCTAACTAGTTAACCTGTTGTTTCAATTCTTAATCCTAACACACTCGCTAAATGGTAATATAATATAACAGTATCGATGCATTCGTTATATTATGACTAGCCTAGCTATTGCCTGGGATGTTTTGTCAGCCTTACTGGAGTCCTCTGAGTGTGCGGTTGCTTCCGATGGCGTGACTCTGATGGTGATTCCAGTGGTTGCACACGTGGTGAGTGGGTTCCTTTTGTTACAAAAGCATGGGGTAGAGTTCTTCCTCCGTTGTCTGGTCTTTCGTGGATGTGCAGGCCGTCCGTGGTACTCGCTTTGTGGTTGCGGTGACTGCATGCAGTTGTATTCTTGTCTTCCGGTCTGTTCTGGTGGAGCGTGACTGTTCGTTATCGACGAGAGAAAAGGCCTTTTTCTTTGAGTTGGTAGCTGGTTGAGCTTAATAGCTAGCAGAAGTGCCAGGATGAGATGCTAGTACTCTGTTTTGTTGAAACAGATTAGTTTATGCCGGGATTTCTTCCCATGTAGGAATTAAAGCTCTTTTAAGTATTTCTGCCGAAAATACTAACTAGTTACCATTAGGTAGACCAGTCCAGCTTTTAGCTGCGCAACCTTACAGGAAGTAAGGAGGCAGGACAATGCGTGGGAGTGAAGGAGAAGGAGAGATGAGGACAAGAGGTGCATGCTAGTTGTATGTTGCGTTACAGTGGGGGAGGTGAAACACTACTGTACTAGGTCACCCATTGGCTAACAGTCTTTTGAAGTTGCCACTTAGCATCTCGTGCAAGTGACATCTGTTCGTCCCTGTTGATCCGTCATGGACGCATGGATCCTACACAACTCTCCTCTTTGCATGAGAATTTTAAGAAATCTTGAAACCAGGCGGTATTTTATGAGCACTGATATGTCCCAGTGATCGCAAATGTTGTTGCAAAGTACCTGCGACTATCCAGCCCTAAGTGTCTTAAGTCTTTCCTCATAACTTTTCCATTTCATACCTAGAACTAATTTAATTGCTCTTCTTTGTACTTTCAAGAGCTTCTATATTTTTCTTATAGCATGGTGTACGTAACTGGAAACTCTAATTGTGATCTTAAGAAGGGATTGTATAAGATCAATATTATAACCTCCTTTGATTTACACCTTTACACCTAATATATTTATACCTTTAATACCTTTTGCTATATATCCCACCTTTTTTAACTGCTATAGCAAAATTTCTAGATCCTGATAGATTTTGGTCAAGGCTGGCAGTGTGGTGTAATGGTTAGGGAGCTGGGCTTGTAACTCAGAGGTTGCAGTTTCAATCCCCAGGTGGGGCACTGCTGTTGTACCCTTGAGCAAGGTACTTAACCTGAATTGCTTCAGTAAAATATCCAGCTGTATAAATGGGTTGTATGTAAAGAAATGTAAACTGTGTAAGTCACTCTGGATAAGAGCGTCTGCTAAATGCCTAAAATGTAACTACCAAGTTTTTTTCAAATTGAGCATATTCTCTTTTTGCTCTTCCCATATAATAATCCTTTCTTAAATTTGTATTCCTCATATACAGAACTTTGCATACAGAATATCAATATTAAATGTCATTTGTCAGGTTTCTGCCCAGTTCTTCATTATGTTTAAATCTTCTTGGATTACCTTAATAATATCGACTCTGAATTGAATGTCAAACTGCAATTGCATAATTTTGATACTTTATTTCATTTTATCAATGTAGATGTTCGCACACCTAGTACAGCAAACCACAAGTGTCTGGAGAGGAGACGTTGAATATGTTGAAGAATAGTCCCGCACACTGTCTCTTGCAAAATTCACAAATTGGTGCATTTTTGAAGAGACACAGTTTGCGGGAGTATTGTTCAACATGCTTTATTTCACTAAAATGCAAAAAAAACCCACAGCTGGCTCAATGTATTCCAATGGCCATTTTGCATTTGTTTGTCTCAGATTGGACAGCGTGTCCTGTTAAAATGCATTCTGATTGGTCAAGGACATCACCGTGAATAGGTCAATCATTGGACATGTAGAGAACTAACGATATTGGTCAGAGGGCCAGTTTTTCTAATCTTTGCAGTATGTGTACTTAGGCAGATGTTTAATTCTGCAGTTACCTCTAGGGCATGTGTATGTCTCTATGGCATCTGGGTGTGTATGTCTGTCTGTGTGTGTGTGTGTGTGTCTGTGCCTGACAATATTGCCAGACCCAACTGAATACTGTGAAGGCAGCTTTCAATATGAATTATTGTCCTGCTGCACTATAGCTATTAAACAGCAGATAACCCATTAAATAGGGTGCCTGTCAGTGAGCCCTTAGCATGGAGCCTTATTTAACAAAATTCATTATGATGAAAAAGAAATGGCCCTCACAGGCACATCTGCAGGGGTTAATTCAGTTTGTGTTGATGGCTGTTTCTGCCACAACTCCAGAAATGTAAACTGAATTAAAAATCCAACCTGTGCATGAGGCCAATATTATTATTATTATTATTATTAAGAGATGACCTCCAATTAATTTTCTATAAAACATTTTGAGCAGCGATTTGTTTGGCTTGTTTTCATTTCATTTCCCTTTCTTTGCAGGTCTACACATATGTTGAGCTGAAGGAACAAATGTCTTATATAAAAAAAAACATTTTCTCAATGCAATTATTTTGCCCAATATGAATTTCCCCCAATTCCTTCTTTTTATAGATATTAAGGAAATTATATTTTGTTTTAGTTCACTTCCACTAAAGGACATCTATGTGAGATGTGGCTTCAGTTTTCAGTTCATTATAAGCCTTCTGAGGATGCACAAGACCAGTCAAAAGTTAATTTTTAAGTTTCTACAAAAAGTTGTTCTACAAAGGTGTTCATGACAAAGCCATCTAATAGTAAGCGCAAAGTAATGTAATGATCGTAGTAACTTTTCTATCACATGTAGAGTTTACAAAATAATATGTAAAATCACTTGTGAGTTGAAGCAAACCAATGAAAACAATATCAACAATGATTAATTCATTTTTATATAGGATGCCTATTAGTTAGAGTTGTTCTAATTTTGGGCGATTTCAAAATGAAAATAAAGAACTGCACAGGATATAGAATACAATTGCTTGTGAATGCAATACATTATAGCTATATATACTGTATATAGCTGTATATATACAGTACCAGTCAAAAGTTTGACTACACCTTCCATCTGGATTACGGTAATCGGGCACTCCATTCTTCAGCAAGATAATGACCCAAAACACACCTTGAAGTTGTGCAAGAACTATCTGGTGAAGGAGGAAAGTGAAGGACAACTCAAATTAATGACCTGGCCTGCCCAGTGTCCAGACCCTAATCCCATAGAACTTGTATGGGATGAACTGGACAGAAGAGTCAAAGCAAAGCAACCCACAAATGTATCTGGAAGTTGCTGCAGGAGAGCTGAGAAGACATGTCAGGTGATTTCCTGCTGAAACGTATTAACCGAATGGCCCGTGTTTGTGAGGCTGTTATCACGGCAAAGGGTGGCTATTTTGAGGAATCCAAGTTTCAATTTTCAATGTAATTTTCTTGAACGTTGCTTTGATGTTCCTTTTGTTTATTGTTACGTGTTTTTTGTCATTTTCAAGTATATACAGAAGCTTATACGGTGTAAAACATTTTTCCAGCAGGTGTACTCAGACTTTTATATATATATACAGTACCAGTCAAAAGAAGCCACTTAATAGGGTGTTGGGTCACCACGTGTACAGCCAGTACTCGCCATTGCATAGAGCCTACCAGCATCTGGACTTCTGCATGAGGAATATGACATCATTCTTCTAGGAGAAAGTTAATCAACTCTCACTTAGTTGATGGAAGTGGAAAATGCTGCCTCAGGTGTTGGTCCAGAACATCCCACAAAAATATCCCACCTGTATCCCACCATTGCTTGGGAAACATCAGAAAGTTTCTGCGAAACATGGCCTAACAATCACCCTTCTTTCAAAGTTTTTTAATCACAAAATAAAAAGGCAAAAATTGAAAACCAAATTTATTGCAAAACCCAAAAACATCTGTAGGTCCTGGCCTATGGAACAATCCTGCACTTAAATATTCAGTGCATTCTGTGTCCGAGATTGAGCAGCTAATAGGCAAACGGTTATGGTAATATCCGCCTTTTAGCATGTGTACTAAAAAAACACCTCAAATCAGGATAACCACCTCAAATCAGACCAATCAATATATTCAACAATACTCCTGCAGTCATTACTGACATTACTGACCTTTGTGACTAAAAAAGCGTGTAAAATATCCAAATGTTTTTGTTGACAGGTTGTGGTCATACCAACATATTCATGTAGTTGGTTAGCTGGCTATTAAAAAACATCAGACAACATGTAATCTTATTAGTGTATGTGTCCAAACCAACACCATCAACACTGTGTGTATTCTCACTTTTAATTTTCTATTTCCGGCACTGCAAAGAATCTCCCCTAAAAAGTAATTGTAATGTGAATAAAGTTTCTCTTGCAGATAATTTACCTGCATCGAGACATGTCCTCTGCCCATCAGTGTGGGCTGCTGATCAGGATGATCGCAGATGGCAGCCTACCAGTGCCTCTGTCTGTCTCTATAATACTCTCACTCCATCATTCTCAGTGGAACTGCCCTCGTCTGCTCATCACCAGAGAGCAGAGGGTAGATCTGATGTTAATGTCACCACTTGTTATGTGTATACACTCATACATATATACGTGTACAGTCCCCTCCAAAATCATTCACACCCTTGATAAAGATGAGAAAAGAAGGCTGTGTATTTAAAAAATAAATCAAATGTAAAAAAAGTATAAAAACAATACAGGTAATGGGCTACACTGTATGCTAAAAAAAGGTAAACCTATATTATTCTATACTAAAGCAATTGCTGACAGAAAAAGAGGACATGAGTGCATATGGGCAATCAACAAAAATAAGCTTATGTTGAAAAACAGTCATACCTATGGTGAAATATGGTTATGGATCTTTGATATTATGGGGTTGTTCTGCATTTACTGTTCCTGGGGCTCTTGTTAAGGTCAATGGAATCATGAACTCCAGCAAGTAGCAAGACATTTTTGAAA
The DNA here is from genome assembly GCA_029706075.1 of Aldrovandia affinis. Lineage (NCBI taxonomy): Eukaryota > Metazoa > Chordata > Actinopteri > Notacanthiformes > Halosauridae > Aldrovandia > Aldrovandia affinis. The sequence goes on along the minus strand of JAINUG010000035.1, from coordinate 4,114,922 downwards.
AACCTGGTTCCCTCTACTAGGAAGCTGGAACTTGGCCACAAATGAATCTGTCAGGAAGACAATGATCCCAAGCATACCTCAAAATCAACCAAAAATGGTTCACTGACCACAAAATTACTGTTTTTCAATGGCCATCTCAGTCTCCAGACTTGAACCTGATCTAAAATGTGTGGTCTGAATTGAAGAGGGCAATCTACAAGCACAGATTAAAGGATCTGAAGGATCTTGAAAGATTTTGTATGGAGGAATGGTCAATCATCCCCCCAATTTCATAAAACTGTATAGAAGTTGACTCTGTAGAGTCATCCTTGCAGGGCTGGACTGGGACAAAAAATAGGCCCTGCCATTTGGCTCAGACCGGCCCATCACTAATGAACCAATGGGCGCTGTCCATTTTGGGGCGGCCGTTCGATGGCAAAAAAAAGCATGTGATTGGGCTGTCAGTATAGAAAATGAACCAATGATTTTTTGTTGGCAGATGACAAAAAAAAATTTTTAATTAAAAATAATAATTATACTTAGACCGGCCCACCGGAATCGGCCGGTAGACTATATAGCCAGTCCAGCCCTGCATCATTGCAAGGGGAGGGTGCACCGAAGTACTGAAAACAGGGGTATGAATAATTGTGACAAATTTTAGGGGGAAAAAATAACTTGTTTGTCTCTAGGCAGCTGTATTAGTGCATAGTACACACATAGTACACAGTATATATATATATAGGCCTGGCTCGCAATCGGGGTTCTAATTGCTCCCAAAGGTGTTCAATGGGGTTGAGGTTAGGGTTCTGTTCAGGCCAATCAAGTTCCTCCACACAAAACTTGTCTAATCATGTCTTTATGGACCTCGCTTTGTGCACAGGGGCACAGTCATGCTGGAACAGCAAAGGGCCTTCCCCAAACTGTTGCCACAAAGTTGTAAGCGCCCAATTAGCTAAGATGTCTTCATATCCTGTAGCATTAAGAATTTCCTTCACTGGAAATAATGGGCCTATCCCAAACCCTGAGAAACAGCCCCAGACTAGTATCCCTCCTCCACCAAACTTTACATTAGGCACTATGCATTCGGGAAGACTGCCAGATAGTGAAGCGTGATTCATCACTCCAAAGAACACATCTCCACTGCTCCAGAGTCCAGTTGCGGCATGCTTTACACCACTCCAGCCGACGCTTTGCAATGCGCATGGTGATGTGAGGCTTGTGTGCAGCTGCTCGGCCATGGAAACCCATTCCATGAAGCTCCCGAAGCTCTTGTGCTGATGGTGCTTCCAGAGGCTGTTTGGTACTCTGTAGTGAGTGATGCAGCAGATGATAGGCGATTTTTACGCGCTATGCGCTTCGGCACTCGTCGGCCCCGCTCTGTGAGTTTGCATGGTCTACCACTTTGTGGCCGAGCTGTTGTTGCTCCTAGGCGCTTCCACTTCACAATAATAGCACTTACAGTTGACCGGGGCACATCTAGTGGGGCAGAAATTTCTGAACTGACTTGTGGCAAAGGTGGCATCCTATGACAGTGCCGCGTTTAAAGTCACTGAGTTCTTTACGAACCATTCTGAATTCTAAATGTTTGTCTGTGGAGATTGCATGGCTATGTGCTGGATTTTATGCACCTGTTGGCAATGAGTGTGGCTGAAACACTTGAACTCAATAATTAGTAGGGGTGTCCACTGACTTTTGGCCATATAGTGTATATATATATAAACAATGCATTAAAACTGTACTTTATTAATGTGGCAAAGTAAGAATGGCCCTGTGAACCATGACATATCTGGTAGTTTTCAGACATAAAAAGTGTATTCGATTTAGCCTCGCTACAAGCGACTGAAAGATATAAATGTCCACTTGTTGGCTGCAGGCAACCAAGATACATCATGTGCCACAAGTTAAATTCAGGAAGTTCTTGTTGTAAAGCGAGTCTTGTGTCAAAGATAGCCAGCACAGCAGACTCAAAAGAGCTTCTTTTTATAACTTCACAACATTCAAGTATGACGCTCAGATTTATGCTCCGAATGGGAAACAGTGTTATTGTAATGGGGGTGTAATTAAAACGGCATCTCGTCAAACACAGAGGCAGGATGAGAGTTCTTTGTCCCCTTTCTCTGATTCTATGAATACAGGGAGTATAAAATCATTCTTAATTACACATTTGTCACAGCAAATGCATTCAGCCTACATTTTATGTATTTTAATAGCAATCTTCTTACTGATTAATTCGGCAAAATTCCGCATTCCGCCTGCTCATTATTTTCCCAACTTTTACTTTGTTGCCTTTTAAGTGTTTTTCCTCATCGTTCTCCCTTTTTTGGCATTGTGTCTTCAATATCTATACTTTTCAACTGAGCAACCCCATGTATTCAACACCAGCCGCCCACGGAGGCAATCCTCGGGGACAAACTGTCTGACAACATTGATAGCCTGTCAGAGTATGAAGTTAGCAAAGAATGGAAGATTTAAGAGGAGAAACATTCTATTTATGTCCAACATTCTATGCAGTATTTTTGCTTGGTCTTCTGCCACAGTTGCATGCTGTCATAAATTTTCCTTAAGTGGATACAGCGGATTGCATTTTTTTCCCTCCACGTTTGATATTCTTCCATAGCACTTTTATTAATGGCTAATCTTCCATTCAAAATCAAAAACGTTGAGTAGATGTGACAAATGTACAATAATGTGTTAGTTACAAGGCACTTTTATTCACATTTATATACATTTACTTATGATTGAATAAATAACCAATGTACAATCTCATTTTAATATGTATTTATTTTGTTCAGTTCAACTGATGAACATATCTATTCATAGAGAAAGATGACACGGTAGAAACAAGTTAAGCAAATAGCAAAGAAATTCCTATCTAGTCTAAAACGCATGGAGCACAGGGCTTTTTGATTCTGATGTATCTGCATTTACTTACTGGATCAAGGGTTACTGTACCATGAGATTAACACACAAGTGTCTAAAGCCTGAATTGAATTTGAAAATCCCAATAATTTCCAGGCGGCTGACAATCGTTAGCATATGTACTATAGTTAGCAAGCTTTCTAGTTTCATAAATCAATTCTACAATACCATATTTTTTTATAAATATGTGGCTAGTTGGCTGGCTATCCAGATTGTTATGCTAGAGATTTTGAAAGCTGACCCCAACTCAGGACAGACACAGCCCAGGGTTTCAAATGCACCACTATAATTCACCTGCTTCTGGGAAAATGAGCCACCTGATAATAACAGAGAATACAGTCACTTGTTAGGTGTGATTGACGCCTGAACATTACTCAGATGCGGTGATTAAAATTATAGTTTACTGTCACTTCCTTAACAAGTGACTGGCTTAATCATAAATAATCAATACGTGGCTTTAATCTGGTGATTTAGGATGGAGTTTAAGGCAAAACTGGGTTATTGATCTCAAGGAATAGGACTGGAGGCCATTACTACACACAGTCATAAAAATAAGAACAGTGATACCTTTTAAAATCTGCAAGTGAGATCCTGTCATTCTCCTCTTTCTTTTAATGCCAATTTACAAATGTTTTGCAGTTTGGTGGGAGTTGAGGATAACTAGCTGATTTTGCAATTTGGTCCAGTGTTTCACTTCCTTTCCAACTTGATTAGAATTTTTTTTCTGCACATTTAATTGTATTGAAATGTTGTCAACAAGGGTCAGTCATATCTCAGAATATTTACTTCAAATGTTTATTGGCATGCAATTGGTAATTTATGTCATTCCAACCTGTAACAACTCAGTGAAAGGGTCCTTCAGGTACACTTTAAATTGGTTTTGCATCTATTCGTATCAAGCCAAACAGAAGACCTCCTGCCCCCAGAACAGCATGAGATTGACTCTGCAGTAATCATTTTCCCCAGACCTCTAATGAAGCCACATTCTGCTTGGCATTTCTACTTAGCATACATTTGTTTGTACAGAAACTATTACAATTCAGTATGAATTAAAATGACAGCATGCAAACAGTGATAATATGGCAGTGATACACATCACAATCTATAGAATTCTAAGAAGCTAAATACTCAAAATCACTAAGGGAAAAATATACCAAGCATTTGAGGAGGCTGAAATACATGCCAAACTGTGATCACCGTGTAATAAACATGTCCTGGTATCTGGAGGCACTTTTACAAGTTCCCCAAGCACACTGCTAAACCATAGTCCACGTTATTTACTCCCCTACTTTGTTTTGCCAGGGCAGTGGCATACCTTAGACTTAATCACGCCAACCAAATGTATACTGCATATGTAGCTCACCACTCATCCAATGCTTGGTATTGCTTCACCACTGAATATGTAGACACTGCTGTGAAACCTGAGCTTACAGGGCACTTATAGGTTAGACCTTTGTGACATGTAACAAAAGATGTTGTGGCACCAACCAGAAAAAGCCTCACAAGGCCAGTACTCAGTAAGGTGACAATAATGCTGCATTTTTCTCTGCATACAGGCTTTCACAGATCTCAGATGTTTTGTCATCTATATCACTTACATTGTACATTGTGTCCTACACGAGTACGCACTTGGTCCTATGGTTGCCCATGTTGAGAATGTGAGGTTTTTATGTAAACTCTATGGGATAAGCTTCAGAGGAAAGCCAATGGTAGATGGGGGATTTTCAAAGGAGCCATGGGGGATAAATCTTGTGTGAACTGGGGGCTTAACCTTGACTACAGTAAAAAAAAAAAATAATAATAATAATTTTTTTTTTTAAACATCAAAAACAACAAAATACATCTGCAAAGAGGTTTTTATAATCGTAGGTACAATGCAACAATGTGCACACACACAGTAGTGACACAGTACCTGCTCTGTACTGGGCTCCCCAGACCAAGTTTGAGAACCACTGGCATAGTACATCAGGTAGCATCTGCATCTGTCTTCTTATCTTTCATTTTCGACTTATAGAACTTTACACATGAAACTAATACAATATTGAATGGAAAAGCTATTAGCTCTGTTCTCTCCTGTTATATACCATTGGCTACAACAGGTCACCAACAAAGCTCAGTTCAAAGACACTCCATGCGTGTGGGCCATTTAAAAAGTATCAGTGAGGTAGAGGCTGAAACATTCACGATTTCTGATGTCTGTGATTTAGGTTGCAACAAGCTACATCCCATCTCCTTTCCCAGAGACATACCTAGTAGTAATCAGAGGTACCCTAAGAGAGACTGGTGGGGGACAAGACATGGAATTTGGAATTACAGTCTATGTCAATGGCTTTCAAACTGTGATCCAGTCAAGAGGCATTGTAAAGGTTGCCTAATAATGGCCACAATGAAAATTATATCTAATCAACTCAGCTTTTGATGAACATAGCAGAGGTAATGTAAATGAACAGGAGGGGAATTCCCAGCACCCTCAATTGCTTTATTTGATGTGTGCTTTTATGACTGTGATTTATGACCGCCGTTGCAGCCAAGTGGAAATATTGTTAAATGATCTTTCCAGTAGACTCCATTTTTAATTTAAGTAAATGAAGGAAAATGAAATAAGTCATATAACTATGAGAAATGTGAGTTTTTGTTAACTCCAATGTGTGTAAGCTGCCCTAAATTGTTCAATTAATTGAATTTGTAACAGATTTCATACAAAAAAACAGCCTGTTTAAGTCATGATTCCCAAAACACAAAAATTTCACAGCACAATATCATTCACTTTGATCCACAAACTGTATAAACCATATCAGAAGTATTATAAATGCCATGCAGCCTTATCTGTTTCTGTCTTCTACACCATATTTAGCCTTGATTGCTCTACAGGGCTAAATTGTCGCAGGTAAAGCCTTCTAAAAATGTGCTTCTGATTTCTAACAGTGCTGTCGATTTAATTATAACAATAAAGCCACGTCAGTGACATGACAGCATGGGCTAACGGGCCCCCGCGGTTGGCATAAAACCGAAGGTCAGATCCTGCTCTGTCTCTTTTATCTTCTCGCTGAAGTTGACTACTGCAGTCGACTATTCCGCCGCATCTGTTTCCAGACCGCTATCTTTGCAGGTGCTGGGTAGGGTAAGCACCCTGTGTGCGTTGTGTGTACTGTTACTTGCAGCTTGCGACCAGCAGAAATCCGCCCTCCAACGCTGTGACTGTTCTGCCCTGCTCTACCCCTGTCTCATTATTGGATGATCGCGGGCTTTCTGTCTTGCGCCGAGCTAGCCCACCAGCCGAGTGTTTGCCTCCGGACCTGACTGCGTTACTATGCTCCACTACTAGATGGTCTGAATTGCGTCTCGCGGTCCACGGTTCTCGCTCCGATTTTCCTAGCTGTGTCACAGCTGCCGCCGTGCGCCGCCAGCTTGCCAGGCCAAATGTAGCTGTGCTAGGCGAATGTTCGCATCATAACCCGTCTATTGCAACCGCCTTTTATCTCCAGCTTGTTTAGCTGAGTGCTATACGCGTCTTTCTATTCAAAGACGCTGGTAGTAACTGCCTGTATCGGCGCTTCTACTTGCTGTTCTGAATCAAGTCCTGTGGTCAGTCCATGGTTCTCTGCGGTCTGCGTGCTGACGGCACAGACACGCCCTCGTGGAGCAGGGTTTCAAGGTCATGCCGGTAAAGATGATACATTAGATTGGCATGACTTTACCGCAAGACCCAGTGCAGTGACGTGGGCCAGTGTCAGTGTGGTGCTCCTGGCCACGCACTCACAAGAGGGGGCACAGATGAGCCGGCCAGGTAGGGCCCGGAGGGAAAAATGGCAAACTGGTATGCCTGTCCTTGGTAGGCAAACCGCAGAAAACATCTGAGTTCTGCCAACTACGGATCATGAAAATAACCCTCAGACCCAGGGATGTAAACTATCCCCCTGTGGTCACAGTCTGAGAGCATCTCGCACGACATGTGAAACACTTTCAACCGTCTCAAGGCCAGGACCGGACAAGAATCCCTTTCATTCAGCGTGATCTGATCTAACGTTTTATGCCAACCATGGGGACATGTCAGCCCATGCTGTCATGTCACTGATGCAACTTTGTTGTTATAATTACTTGACCTGCATGGAGCAAGAGAGATAATATCCATAGTTTTAACCGTATTGGTGTTCGTAGAGCCACAGTTTCCATAACACAGAGCTCTGGGCAGGTTTCATTCATGATTGAAGGTGTGTAAAGAACAACATAGTCAGAGTCAAAGTTAATATTCACAAGTCTGAGGATTGGGCAATGTACTGTATAAACAATAAAAAAATTGTGATATCAGATTCTATTGTGGGTTTCTTTTAGACTTCCTGTATACATATTAACTGTTAAAGACAAGAAGAAAAGGTTAATAATATTAAATAAATAAAACAGACATATTACGTTGTAAAAATTGTGGCCCATATTGCCAGCACCTACTACATTAAAAAAAAGAAGAAAAAAAAAGAATTATTTCAATAAATCTCCGCCCTCACGCTTCCCGGCTGCTATAATTCCATTCCATAAACGAGAATTTACGGAACTTGAATGCAAGTTTTCAGTCAGATATACTTATTATAAGTAATACCTCTCAATAATAGTGCGTGTGTTTTCTGGAGAGGAGTCAGCCATGGGTATGCAAAGTCATGAAAAATTCATGCACTCTGGGATACAGCCAAGGCACCTTACAGGAGGATGAGAGAGGGAAAAAAGGCGACGATGAGAAATCCCCCAGGGGCGCTGGGCTCTACTGAATCGCCATAGCGTGAATAAGTGCTGCTTTGTTTCATTGACATCCTGCCTCCCTGGATCTACCTGTAGCCATGACAGGCAGAATACACATTGTCAAGGCCCCAGCTCTGATTTATAGAGCTGCAGAGTTCAGGCGGCACGACCCCAAGGTGCTTCTGGAAGATAAAATCCCGCATGGAGTAAAGCCCCATCACAAGAGCCCATCTCCCCATTCCCCATAAACCTCACTGTTTGTCACATGCTTCACCTCCAAGGCCATGGCATCACGCTATGCCATATCTAACAGTAGCACACCACCCTGTCTCAGCCCAAAAGCAGGCCCAGCAGGAACCACTGCGCTGGCTCAGAGTTTTGTAGATTTGGGGCGTGTACAGTATTGTATGCACCTATGCTAAGTTAGTAGCTGAGAACTAAGTAGAAAGTTCAGAGAAACGGCTTGCTGTGGATTGCCAGACTGACAATATGTTTAATATTTTAAACATCTTTTTTTTTCCCAGAGGCTACTTTTTTTGCTATGGAAATTGTTTTGTTGTCCATGCATTATTACACAAACCACACTATAATAAAGTAACTCAAGACAGAATAAAGGAATTAAAGAGAATACCACATTATCCATGATGAGCAACATTATAAGCAAATATAAGTTCAACATTTAGGACAATGTACAATCAAACAGGCATCCTGCAAAAGAAAACTATAGCGTTATATAATGTCATTTGTTACATGAAATAGTAGCTATTTTGTCTGTTTCAGTGCATCTATCCAGATTCCCCAAACTGGGGAAGTTTAAAAGTCAGCTGATGACTGTTCCATAAGCTTTATCGATGTGTAGGGGAATTTCAGTAAAGAGACACAACATTTCTTAGTGTAAAAATGTGACACAGTTTACATCACAGTATATAGATAATTGACACTATACACAATGGGGTTAATATACTGTATATTTGTATTCAAACAGACAGGTAACTGGGAAATTGGAAAGCAACAATGGACACATGCCAGAAATAAATTTAAGTAAGTTCTTCGGGATCAGTGCAGGGAACATAGGTAGTTAAAGGAATTGCTACCGGCTGCCTTCCCTGCCCACAATCTCCCGCATCTTACCAGGCAAAGTGCCGAAAGCTTATGACAGCATACAGTGATAACAGCAATATTGCCTTTAGTTAACAACATTAGTCGCCAACACAGATTGACAGCTACTCTCACTGAAGTAATACAAAGCAAATAGCATTCAATATAGCCAGATGCCCTGGGAATTAGAGATTCAGAAACAATTTTAGAGTAATAAGTGAACGTCACAGAACAGAATGAAAATGCAAATGCTCGGAGGGTTCTGGAACACGTTTCAAAAATAAGAGAAACCTCTGCCCGGATTTAAAAACATCTCGGCTCCCTGCGTTTGCAATCAGAGTACATTAGGACCTCCATGTAATTGTTCAAATTTATTTATCTTTTGTAATCTTCCTCAGAGGCCCTCTATCCCAGTTTAATATACAGCAATTGAATCTCACTCTTGAAGTGGCTCTGAGTGTGTGGCTGAAGCATTAATTACACCATTACATTCTCGTTCTGCTTGTTCTTTAGGAAATAAGGGAAAATGCTCCACGGAGCTCCGTCTTCAATGCTCAAGAAAATAGATTGTTGTCATCACAACACCATATGTTGATAATGCTTACCTTACCAGACAGGAGCAACTGACGCCTGTCCTGTTTTGAATATGGCAAACTGAGCAACACGACACGTTCTATTATCGTTCAATTAGGCGTACATCAAGCACAACGGAGATATCCCTAATGAAATAATACTATTGTTGATTGCAAGTACTTCTATCACGAACATTTCTGATAGGGAGGCATGTACCTTGTTGAAACAGGAAAACGGACAAAAGAGCATTGGCGCCCTTAAAGAGTTCACGAAGAGTGGGCGAAAAACCGTGCTTTGAACACTGAGCGCCGCTCCAAGAAAGTCTCACAAAAGCGCAGCATAGCAGTTCACCACTTTTCTTGATTACAGACATCGCATCACCCCCACCCCCACCCAATTGAAAATAAACACAGATATAACATCAAGAGAACAATTTGCAGAGCAATTACCTCCAACGAGCAAACAGTGCCGAGAGAAGGAGGCTGCTGATTAAATTAACCATGTAAATAGAAACAAAAGCAGCAACCGAGTGGCATCACAGAAGCTCCTCGCTGTTTAATAAATACAGAGGAATGCCTGTTCCCGGGCCACTTGTTGGCGTAATGAACCTGCCTGCAGCTCGGCGGTTCCATCGAGCCTCGCGATGCCATATCGGGCCTGCTTGTCAAAAATAAATCTGGGAACCAAGGGGTTACTGCGACGCAGGAAAGACCGGCTCGCACACGGCGAAAGCCAGCGCGGGCCCACTTTTTTAAACAATAGCCTAATTACAACATTTATAACCCAGAATCTGGAATTGAATTTAGCCCAACTTAAGGCTGCGCTGGCATGAAAAGACTATTTGATTAGAACAGCAGTTGTTTCATTTGCGGCGCAGCAGATTGCAGGGCATCTCTATCCGGTGCGCAATCTGTATTCATTACGCTCTGTAAAGGATGATCCATGCCCTGCCTCTGCGCTGATCATTTCATGCAGATGCAGAGCGCTCCACATGGCCCCGGTGATTCCCTTACACCGGCTCTGTGCACACGCCGCGCTCGGCCGCCGCCGCTCGGCCAATCGCGGGCCTCCAGGAACTCGGGAGGGCCTTCAAGGCACCCGGCCACCACCTGTGTGCATCGGAAGTCATCAACATCAAAAGTCCAAACAGGAGATATTCTGCCCTCGCGGTGTATACGAAATTGGATTCGGTGTGCCAGTCTGATGTTCGTGGTGCACTGCCACATGGGTATCTCTCTCCGCCCTCCACCCCACCCCCCACTGTGGCGCTCAGGGCACCTGTCACTGAAGACTCACAGCATCGGCCCTTATATTTCCAACTACAGTAAGAAAATAATAACCGACGAGCACGGGAAACTGATACAGGTAGGAGACATTCCACACTGCTAACTGCACTCTGAGCATGTAGGTCTTATATAACAAAGATAATGCCCTAATAATTCAGTTACCCTGTACAGTAATGGCCTAGAATAAGGTTAACTGCAGATAGCAGTACGACAGAACGAAGACAGAGCGGTTTATTCAATTAAACAATAAACAATAAATATTAAAAAATAAATGGTGGTACGCTCCAACAAAAATGCACTTATAAATACAATGTCTAATGTAAAAGCATTTTTATTATGTGTTCGGTGACAATGGAAAAAATGCAATGGTGAAATGTTATATAATCTATTATTTTGTCTACAGCAGCTATGATGAAATGAGTCTTGTAATATGAGTGAAGAACACTCATATTTAAAAAAATAAAAATAAAAATAGGTCAAAATCATATGCTTCCCACAGAAAGACAAAGGTCATGCACGTATCATGACTCTTTTCAAACGATACGGCTCCCTGGTGTGCACTGACATGGGCTTGGCCCCCGTAACCCTCTGATTCCCACGCATGCAGTACGTTCTCAGGCCATCCACATTTAAACACTTCCGGTTTCTGTGGAGCATGTACTATTGCACCAGGAATGTGTGAAGTTGGGGAAGGAATAAAAAGCACAAGCCCCGCCCCCTCCCCCCTCTCCCCTCTCCCCTCCCCAAGCAGATGTACAAAGATCAACATGTAAAGAGCGACATGTGCGACGCGAAAAAAAAGAAAGAAGAAGAAAAGAACGAGAAACATAATAATTCTGTGTTTTACATCTTGCTGCAATGCAGAGTAAACAGAGGATGAAACCTGTTGCCAGGTTGGGGGGCTGGGGGTGCCAGTGTGGGTAGACCTGATAAACTCTGTCTCAGCTTCTAATCCAGGAGCTCAGCGCCGTAAGCCCTCCCACGGGTGCGCCGCGCACGGCCACGCGCCGCCCCACGCCGGCGATGATTACGCCGATCTGCAGGCGGTCCTGTGGGACGCCCGCGCGCGGCTGGAGCCCGCCTGTCCCCTTCAATGGAGGAGGAGGACGTCGGTGGAGGAAGGGGGGAGGTTAAACAGGCAGAAACACGGGCCGGGGACCTTCTTCCACAAAGTGTCAGGTCAAACCTGCCTACGCAGATAAAGGCCATTATGCAGCATTACAGGGGCAAGGCTCTGGCAGAAACTGATATTACGCAGCACAACGAGCAGCTTGTTTCCGAGAAACAGAGAAGCCTCTGTTCTATTTGTGGGAAAGGAAAAAAAAAAAGGAGGAAAAAAAACAGGACGGCTAATTCTCGTAACTACCATTCCCCCTGTAGAGAATCAATATGCATCACATCCATTTCCGTGTTCACGGTCAAGTCAGGGACTTAAGACTATGGAGCTATTTGGTTTTTTCCCCCCCTCCTCGCCCGCACTGCAACGGGACGTCAGCATGTTTGCATTGCTGACTTTAGAATGACGTTACAGGAGAATGACACCGCTAATGGCATTTAAATACCCGACACAATGCCTGAGAAGGATATCGATTGAACTCTTCGAGGGGTGTGGTGTGGGGAGAACTGTGTACTACAGAACACAGACAATTTACAGCTAGGGAAATTGGATTGATCAAAGGGAGATTTTTTGTCGAAGGATTTTTCCCCCCTAGGTTGTTTGCACCTGTTAGCCATAACTGACACAAAAGTGCTTGAGAGTTTACTTCAATAAGCACGTGTATGTTCCAAATTGAAGGATGCTGTGCATCCCTATTAACCAAAACAATGAAAAAGGGACATTATAAAGTTGCAAAACAGTTTTACTCATATTTAAAGTAATCAAGCACACAAACATTTAGATACTAATACATACACTAGTGAATGATTTATTTCAGATATATCACAATAAAGAGCTATTTAATAGGATAGGAATAAAGATTCCGCATTTTAGTGATATGACTAGGACTTAATTGAATACATTTTTCAGGGTGAAATAAGAGAAAGGAAGCTTTTGAAGGAAGAGTAATACCTGTCCATGCTTTGTATGTTTAGTGAAAGTGGTGGCCTGTCTGTGCAGTACAGTGCAATAATGCTCACTGTCACAAATGGGCAAAAATGTGCTCAGATAATGCTGTTTGAGAGAATGTGTTTAATCTTCAGCCACCCACCCCGGTCGATTGAGTCATCGTCGTTTGAGTCACTTTTCCTAAATGAAGTCAGATATGTTATACCATCATCCTGAAAAAAACTGGAATGCTGGAAAGCATCGTCATAACATACTTGATGTCAGGGTGCCCTAACACTCTTTGTCATATCTTCTTTTTTCTCATTTTGTTTCTTATTTTATCCAATTTTATCCCATTTTAGCAGCCAATTACACCCACTATTTTTTCATGTCAATCCCCCCCTCGTATCGTGATTTCGCTGCCGTAGCCCTGTGAGCGGTCGTGACAAAGGCAAAGTATCGTCTCCTCCGAGACGGCACTCACCAGGCCATCGACCGTAACTCTGGTACTACAGAGCCAGCTCGAACTTCCTGTCAGCTTCCCTCCCCCCTCCCTGGGGCGGACAGCCAATTGCTGCCCCCAGCCGACTCTGGCGCGGCCGGTGGAATCGAACCCCGGTCCCAGTGGCCAGCGTCGAACGTTGTAACCACTAGACCACCCGCGAGCCCCCCATATCTTATTTTTTTCCCCAGCTAATACTTGTGTAAAGTGCAAAATGAATAATTGTATTGAATGCAATAAATGTTTGTACAGAACAGTTCTTGGCATGCACTGGTACATCAGTGTATACTGACATTAGCTAGGCAATTTGGGAGTCTACAAACTCTATTTTTGGAATCCTTATCAACCAGTCAAGGTGGAGTTTTGTTCTCAATAAATTTAATAGGCCTGGAATTCCGCAACAGGGGCATCATTGGCTTCAATGTCACTTTGGGCAGAGCTTTGATTTTTAAACTGAAACCAACCATTTCTTCAAAGTGTGTCTTGTGTTAGCATTATGCATGCTTTGATTCACGGTGATTGCAGTGATGGATGCCAGTTCCATCTATACTGGTGGACATGGTAGTTATAGTAGCCATAGTAGATAGCAAGCTAAATGTTATTTGCTATGTGTCCTAGTATTTGCTTGCTATGCTGTGGGTAAGTGGGTAGCCGCATAGCTGTGTCTGGTAGCATGCTAGCTGTGAAAATGTAATTTCAAATGGACAGTTCACCACCCAGCTTACATACAATATTCATACAATGCTTCTCAAATATAATATCTCTACTTATAAAAATGTCATAAGAACATTCAACAAAGCTAAGAATAGCAGCTAAACATTGACAAATACCGTTGTCGCATCACTTCCATTAGCAAAATTGTTTGATAATGTTACACAAGATGTTTAGGGGTTAGCTACCTATTTTAGCACAATCTAGCCACTGAGGTTGGCATGCAGTACCATTAAGCATAAAAGAGTGAATAAAGAAGAGACTGGCCAGACCTAGCCAACATGAGAGATGGCAGCTGGCCACCGAAGTAAAGCTGAATGCAATGCAGATGGTTTGTAACTTTGTTGAATTACTTTTGTAATTATTCTGACATAATTTATAGCTAGCTATGCCACCTCGTTAGGTCTCGTAGAGGCATGCATTCTATTGGGTCTAAAATCACAATTTCACACAAAAAGTCCCCTTGCCAAATGTAATCGATAATTTTAACAATACTTTTAATCTTCAACTGTGCAAAATCATGTATGAACACATTCAAATACATTTTCAGTCACACAGCATGACATCAAAACTAGATAATACATACTGCCTTGGAACAACAACTGAAAGAAAACGACAGAGATTGCTTCTGCAAAAATATAGATTTTAATCAAAATGTCTGTATATGTATGAACTTATGTTCAAGATAAACTTTTATATATTCATGATTTACTTTTATATATTCAGGATTGCTATTTTTATTGCCTGCTTGGCCCCTAATAATATATTTATTTATATATATACACACACAAATTAAAAACAATAACTTTTTTATAACTAAGAGTGGTGTGCTTAAAACAGTACTGTTGTTTATAGAATGTATGCATTCCATGTTTTGAAAACATTAATAAACATGATAAAAAATTATTGTTTTTCAAAATAAAAATATTTTCCTTGGGGGACGCATCTCTTCAACACTTCATATGTTATCTTAGATTGCCCTCATAAATATTCCTCTTTTGCAATTGTGAAGTAGGAGAGTTTATATTGAGCGATTTATGAGAAGTGTACCATAGCTAGCAAACACGCATGAATTTCAGTAGCTAAAGGCAGTTATTTTATTGCTTTACAGTACCCCTTCCCCCACACCCATATATTTCTGTAATAATATCAGCTCACTTTACACAGCTCGACATCTGCACAGTATCTATTAGATATTCTGAGGCAGCAAACCCAAGTTGTATTCTTAATTCAAGAAAAATGTACTTTTACATTTTGTTCTTACAGTATGAGTATATATAGAACAAGATGACATATTACATGAATAGACTTAGACTACGTCTGCACGTTTACAATCACTACTCAATTGAAATTTAGCAAGTATTACTGTGATATACTGGTTCATCGCATTGCATATGTGATACAATACAGCATGTACAAAATGAAACTGATATTTCCAAACTAACATTATGCCACTATGTTTACAACATCAGATTCTATGTGGTCTAGAAACTAGACCTCTGCTGTTAATTACTAATTAAAGTTACATACACTACCTTTCAAAAGTTTGGGGTCACCTTCCATCTGGACTATGGCTAATCAGGCACTCCTTCATTCTTCAGCAAGATAACGACCCGAAACACACCTTGAAGTTGTGCAAGAACTATCTGGTGAAGGAGGAATGTGAACAACAACTCAAACTAAAGACCTGGCCTGCCCAGTGTCCAGACCTCAATCCCATAGAACTTGTATGGGACAAACTGGAAAGGAAGAGTCAAAGCAAAGCAACCCACAAGTTTCTCTGGGAATTGCTGCAGGATAGCTGGGAAAACATGTCGGGTGATTTCCTGCTAAAACGTATTAACCAAATGGCCACTGTTTGTGAGGCTATTCTCACGCCAAAGGGTGACTATTTTGAAGAATCCAAGATTCAATTTTCAATATAATTTTCTTGAACATTTCTTTGATGTTCATTTTGTTCATTGTTACATGTGTTTTTTGTCATTTTAAAGTATTTACAGAAATGTATACGGTGTAAAGCATTGTCAATTATGAGATAAAAATAGTTTCCAGCAGGTGACCCCAAACTTTTGAACGGTAGTGTACATATATATTACATATTATCACTGTTCAATCAATGCATAGACTAAAATCAACAATGACAGGAACTAATAATAACAGTCATCATCATGCATGTTATTGCAAGAGGCCACGTAAGTACTAGCTAGCTAAATATCCAGTATAGCAACTTATTTACTGCTAATAGTTGCACACGATTATATGCAGGTACCCCATCCGCATTCCACGTAGTGTCATTATCTGGTCTCATCAGAGGGGAAGGGGGTTTTGGTTTTGGGGTGAGGGTAGACAAGAAAAAGACGTCCGTCCATCATAACAACGCCACGGTGCAGCCAATTTCCACAAAGCTGCTAAGCTGATTGAGGCCAACCGAATCTGTTTCACCAGCTTACATTCCTTCAAAATGGCCATCTCAGTTCCAATATCACGGGCTTTTACTGTTTCCAATTTCCCTGTTCGCGACTGAGAGTTGGCAGGCTTAGTGGGATAAAACACTCCAACTGAGTTCCCTGTGAATGTGCTGATATCTCTATAGCGCAGCTCCTAGATAGCTGCATTTATTTATTTACTCACTTTATTATTCTTTTTATTTTCATTTCTATTTTACCGGCCAACCCATCAAACTCACATCACAAACAGGCATGCATACACACACACACACACACACACGCACACGCACACGCACACACACACACGCACACATGCATGCACACACACACACACATACATGCAAGCACACACAGACACACACGAGCACACCTAACCAAATGGCAGAGCCACCAGTTCTCTTCACCTCCTCCTACTGAAGTAGATTAAATTCACACTAGTCCTCATTTTGAACGGAAATTGGATAGATAGAAAAAAGATTATGGGAAGAGAGAGGAGGGTGGTGGGGGCAGACATCTACAAGCAGCTCAGAAGCTAACAGTGTAAATATTTCTCTTTTACCACCTGTGGGTGTGAGTATGTGTGCATGTGTGTGTGTGTGTGTGTGTGTCTATGTGTGTTGTGTGGGTGTGGGTGTATTTCTCTTTTCCCCTCCTTCTCTTTTTGCCACAACAGCAAATATCCTGTTGGTGCAGGATGCTGGGCTGTATCTGGCCCTACAATCGATAAGGCTCCTGGCGAAGGGCTCCCATTCATCTCTTGGCCATAAAATTTGATTAGCGCTGACTACAGCACTGCAGGGAGATGGTCTGATGCAGTGATACAGCGGCAGCATCCCCACATTTTCCTCCGCGCTCAGTTTTTTTATTTCTTTTTTCGTGCTTGCTTTCCTTTTGTTTTTTTGTTGTCTTTTTTGTTTCACCCACCTCGAACCGGGCCTGCGCAAGGCCTGTGAATATAGCCATTACAGAGTGGGAACGCAGTCACCAGTACAGCTGCAGACTGCCTCCTGTCTGTTTTTGTGCTTCCTTCTCTCCATTAAACTGAAATGACAGTGCTGATGAAGCTGCAGTCTGTGTTAATAAAAACCAATCGAATGCGCTGGCTGCAGCTTCGATGGCCAACAGACACACTGTTCCAGCATATCTCTGTGGCACGTGACTACTGGTCTTCCAATCACGATTGTGAGAGTGGATGACACGTCTATGTGCAAAGACAGGAAATTACTCCCAATGACCACACGCATACTTTTTTTTGTTTAGACCCCCTTTAAGATGTACATTTAGGGATTAGTGGGTGATAGAGTGTCTATAGCTTTATGTTTCGGAAACTTTTTTCACATGCAAAGGGACATTTAGATGGGCCAATAAAAATATGACAATACTTTCCCAAGTAAATCCTTTTCCAGCTCAAAAATGATCAGGCAGCCTTGTCAAATTTGAAATTAATGATGACCAATAACCAATCACAGAGTAATTGTGAGTTACTTTGTGAGAACAGAGAATTAATTGGACAATCTGATGTAATAAGTGTGTGTGTTTGTGTATGTGTATGTAGCAATGTATAATATATGTACATATATAAATATCTAACTGTAATTACATCACATTGCTTTAGTGGCCTATATACCCTTTCACACTGCAGGTTCAGATGCCTATTTGCTGCATTACTACAATATTCATGCTGCCTTCCCTTTACTGTGAAAGGTGTCCTCCAAACCTGACTCCGTGGGCAACAAGCCAACTTTTAGGAGCCACCTTTGATATCACAGATGTATTGGTGCCTCCGAAACACCAATTATACTGTATGGGAATAAATATGGGATAATAGGCAGTCCATGCGGTATCACAGACACTGATGGTAAAAATTTTGCATCACAATACCAGATAGTTTTGTCTATCACGGAGCTAAAAAAAGTAGCCTCCTATTTCTCCATAATACAACACAAGTAGCCTCTGTATTTAATATCACCGGTTGCTGTTTTAGTACGGAAAATTGATCATAACAGACCACATGCAAAAAGTCACATTTGGTTTGCCATTTTATGCACATATTATCATAAAATAATTGAACAAAATGAAACCGCAGGCAACTAGTTTAAAATCAGTATAAATAAATCTCTTCTGTTTTACCCACATGGGTCAAAATGATGTACCAAAGAATAATTTCATATTACTTTGAGTGGTGAAGTTAATGAACTCAATTAATCCATGCATTTTTGTTTTGTTCCATCACGTAAAAAAACTGCCTGTGAAGGGCAGTGTAGGAAAAAGCCCACGTTAGGAGAGCTGACAGAGATGCTTTGAACACAATTTAATACATAAATGTACACACCGTGTAGGAGAGGGTAAAAGGCGGCTTGCTAAGTGCAATGTGAATGGTACCATGTTGCCAATTACCTGCCATTTAGGCAGCATCAGTTTCTGGTGTAAAAAAAAAAAAAAACTTGCTAAAAGCTAACATACATATGATTGAAACACTGAAACCCTTCACATTCAACATTTAAAATACCAGCCAGCTTGTTAGACTGAGAGGGCAATTTCTAACAATTCTGTGTGATACACCAATAATAGCATCCTCAATTTCTGCTTTAAAGTTATCAGTATGTGAGCAATGAAACCATTCAGTAATTTAGTATAAAAAGCAGAGTTTGGTCTGATCTGCTGGATGATTTTAATTTCCAGATGTGTGTTTTGGTTTTTTTGAGAACTGAAAACAATCTTGTGGCTTGTAGTCCACTCTAGCTTCATTAGGGTAATTTCATGTTTTTTTCTGATGGGTTTCATAATGCATAAATATGGACAGAACAAACTTTTCATAAAAAGCCTCTAAGAATAAAGCACTTTGCAATTGCCCACAAACATTATTGGAAACTGCTGTATTACTTTATGTCAGAATTCTACTCAGCCATCATACTTATAACCTACTTCTCCAGACAGTACCTCTTTAATAATAGTCAGATATTGTGCTTAATTTAGTTTTATTAATTGGCGAAGTACAGTAATCGCCATATATTTTGTCTCTTTCCTTGTGTAATGTTCATAATTCTGCTAAAAAAGAATCTGTGGGCCAAAGTAGAGTTTTGTCTCTAACCATTGTGTCAGTGCTATGTTCCTGAAAACAAAATGATGCAGACTATTCATGCACTTTCATATAAATGAAGAAAACCACAGTGCACTGTTATATACGGTCATTTAACAACAGTCCAATGACTAACGATAAGAGTAAGTAATATCACTGTGCTGTGACTGCATGGAAACCCCTCAATTCTAATGCACCAATTCAACAAACTCTCTCTCAATAACCAACAAATTACTGCTTTTAATGTCATGGCAAAAGCAATAAAGAAGATTTGAGTGTTCCTCTGAGTGTGGATCTGGATATACATACCGTTGGATAATCTTGTCTTTATGCATTCACACAGTCTTTCTGTGTGTGTGTGTGTGTGTGTGTGTGTATGTGTGTGCATGAGTGTGTGTTCATATTTCTGCGTATCGGGACTCACCTGTGTCTCTCGCACATTCTCCACAGTGAAGTTAAACCATACTCTGAAGCGTGTGTTACAGGTGTCTGGCCTAATGAACAGGTCGAATTCAAACTCGCTGACGTAATCCACACGGCCAAGATTACCTGGGTAGAGAGAAGGCACATACAATAAATCAGTCAAGTACTGTAATGTATACCTATTACTGTACGTCTCAAAGTTATGAAGCAGCAAATCAGTCATAGGTAATGTATTACCACTGGCATATATCAAACACTGTTGACTTCCCCATATTTTATCCTTTACTAATAGTACTGAAACATGCCCCTGTGTCTAATTTTGATAGTAGTAGACTTGTTTCCATTTAATGCCCACTTTGTTGTATCAGTGGTAATAAGGAGTTTTATTAGGTTTAATTGCATATGCTACTTCAAGTGTCATACCTGTTCGGCCAACCAGTCAGTCCGTAATTCCAGCAACAAACTGGAATCATAGATATGCATGTAGTGTGCTGAAGCTGAGACATGGGTGGAAGAAGTACCCTGCCTGCTTTTGCATGCAGTTGATCCCCGCAGGCACAGCCAAGATAGCAGGTGATGACATAACAGAAACTTGGCTACTGCTCAAGTGACGACTGAGAAGACATTGGTGGCAGAAATGTTTGAAAAAACATTGAGGGCCAGATTTACTAAAGGATTGCGACTGCTCTTCCAAAAGCAGTCGCTACAAGGTCACAATATCTACGTCGGATTTACTAAACGGTCGCAATTCAAATCGCTATTAGGATGTAATTTGTGGGGGTTAAGTCACTTTGCGGTTTTCCTTTAGATTAATAGTTAAATCTGTTCATGCATATGTTTACCTGGAGTGAACGCGCTAAAACAGGTTGGAGATTTCGTGAATTAGGTTGATTAAATATTCCGTCTGATTTACTAAAGCATGTCTTAATTGCGACTCTCCTCTTTGCGTGAGAATTTTAAGAATTTGAAACCAGGCGGTACTTTATGAGCACTGATATCGCCTAGGTATTTAACAATTCCCATTTTGTACTGCACCTTCCGAGGTTCTAGTCGCTGTCCCAGCAATGCAAAACAAATAATGACAAATGTTGTTGCAAAGTACCCTGGCTCATGTCACGACAGCAGTCAGTATAAAAACACAGTTCTGAATTTGAACAATTATCTTAATGTGTGTATGTGGTCAGGAAGGTATAGAATGAATCATGAATACAGTTTTATTTCAGACACTCTGTGGCCTTCTCCCATCACAAGCTTAACCATTCCTATTCTTTATTCTTATTTGAATATTCTTTCCTCAGTTGGGCCACCACTGGTGTCTTTTTCCTGCATTATGTAGTAGGAAAGTTTTTCTTTTGGACACTAACGTCATGTCATATTTACTGTTCATTTTGTTATGCCTAATGAATTATGTCTTTTTGTGATGTCTGTCTTCACCTGTACATTTAAGATTAATTTTTCTCATGGTTCCCTTGCTGCTCTGTATCCATTTCTTGGCGCTTTGTGATATGGACGTTTAAGTGTGCCATATTGTTTCAGACCCTTTTTATGGGTGTCTCCTACCGCAAAATTGCAAATGAGGGCCTTTAATTTCATCGATTGTGTAATTAGAACCTCTCTTATTAAATCGGTCGATGACTCTGTGTCAGTCATCTAAAAATGAGAGCAGCACATTTCCTTCCATGACCAGTATCCTGTTCCACATATGTGCACCATTCAAACTGTTTCTTTTCTCCCCGGAGCAGTGTGGCAAAAAGGTTTTTCCGACACAGGCACGAAGCGCAGTGAAATTCATCTTTTAGAAAGCCTTCTTGCAGTACTGTGGGACCGGAACAATTTCAGGGTCCCGAAACAGAAAGATTAATTAACCGCTGCGTCCTGCTGCGGACAACCAGGCCAGGCAGCCCAGGACTTCCTTTGGATTTCCATGCGGCAGGAGAGCCTCCTCCGCTTCCCCCGGCCGGCCCATGTGGTGTGGAAGGAGTGTGGAACCGACCACCAGGTGCCAGGTAGCACAGAGCTAATTATTGACAGATGGGGTAACCAGCACACTGTCAGAGCAGATCGTTCTCCTTCTGCCATAAAAGAAAAAGGGCTAATCCACCCGCTTCCTGAAAATCTCTCCTCCTCCAGTCTTAACTCTTTCCTAGCTGACAGTGCCCACACACCTTCAAACAATAGCAGGATGACTAGGCCCACTCTTAGGTCCAGAAACACGCATGATTTAGTTCCCAATGGCTAACTGCTGTCCCACCTTAGACATTGATCAAATGTATAAAAATGTCATATACGTAGGGTCCTGCATTGCAACAAAGGAATCAGCAATTTGATTTTCTATAGTTTTTCAGTTGCTTTCTCGATTAGTTTAGAATGTATACAATATTTTAGGTTTTTCTGAAATAAGAAATCGCTTTTTTATGTTTGCCAGAGTTACTCTGAATTTCTGATTCAGCATTTATTTTCTCTGAATAATAATTAAAAAGATACAATTCAAAGATCAATTACCAGTTGAAAAAACCCCCACCAAAAAACCAATAATGATAATGATTGCATTTATATACAGCCGATACATCAAATGAGATGAAGCGAGAAGGATTAATTTAGCCACTTGTACTGGGGATGATTAGAAAATCTGCAGACCCCCTAGTCTTTGTGATAAGTGCCATGGAATGTTTAAGGGCTATAGTAAGGACCTCACAATTTAAGCTCTCATCAGAAAGACAGCCTCTCACACAGCACAGTAACCCCATCACTGTACTGGGGCATTGGATTTTCTGCTTAAGGCTGTCCCTACTTGCCCACTTAAAACCACTTCAGGCAACAGGCCTGTTATGCCAGGTCTCGCATTCAAGCACTAACCAAGCCCAAGCCCACTTCCTCCATCCATCACGCAATAGAAATTCACATGGCGAAATGGCTAATGGTAAATCATATACTGTTACTAGTAAAACATTAATGAACTACTGTAACATTATCATAAATACAGCTGAATAAAACAGATGTATGCATGTCATTAGCTGTGAGAACCACTCAGTGTATCACATTGCAATTGCACATAATTACTTGTTATTCATTGACAGAGAGATGACACAGAATTATCAGAATTGCATATCGTTTTTCATGATTTTCTCCCCAATTTGAAATACCGACTATACACTCTTCCAATCACCGAAACATCTTTGGTCAGGTCAGGAGGGCGAGCACCAGCACGTGCATCCTCTGAAAGGGTCAGCTGACCCTCTTCTTTTCCACTCTGCAATCAAGGCACAGCATCTACTCCTCCAGAGATGTCCTGCTAACCCAAACCATCACAGGGCGAGGCGTGACCCCACCGGACTCACAGGCAGTTAGCAGCGGCATGGGCCGAATTCAAACCTGCGGGGCGCGTCACTGCGCCGTACACGAGGGCCTGAACCAGACGCGCCACCCAGGAGCCCTCCAAGCAGCGGGATGATGGTTGATGACTGGTCAACATTAGGCTTCATGAGGCCACCGCATCTGCCCACTGGAAGACTGGTTTCCAGGCAATGAAACCCAGTCACTGGAAAGCAAGCGGCCCAAGCTATAGGCCATTTTACTATCGTTGTCAATACGATTTTCAATAATCATTTCGGAAATTTGGTGAGGAGGGCTGAGACCAGAGACAAGTGTGGTTGAGAAAATATCCTTGCATCACTTCTCCATCTAAGGAAAACAATGAACTGGTGGAATTGCTGGTGCAACCGTGCCTGTGTGTTATTCTATAGTGGGAGTTTCTCTATGTATATTTCTATAGTGGGAGTTTCTCAGTGTATATTTCTATAGTGGGAGTTTCTATATGTATATTTCTATAGTGGGAGTTTATCTATGTATATTTCTATAGTGGGAGTTTCTCTATGTATATTTCTATAGTGGGAGTTTCTCTATGTATATTTCTATAGCGGGAGTTTCTCTATGCCTGTGTGTTATTCTATAGCGGAAGTTTCTCTATGTATATTTCTATCATTCTCTAGCAGCTGCCCTGTTGCACTAATGAGTGCTGGCATTTCACTCCAACATATTGGTTGCAAAATGGAAATTCTCTCCACAGAAAATGAATATTGGCACTTTGGCTGATTAGAACATGACTGTAATTCTCATGCACACAATGGAACATTAGCCGGAATATGAATGGGCTAAGACATGCTGAAGGCTGAGGACAGACCGATGGTGGATTATCAGACACCTGTGATAAAGGTCAATAGCTGACCTTTAACATGTCCAGCTCAAGTGAACACATTTAAATATCCCATGCACCAGAGAACGATAAAGCATGTTGAATTTGTATTATAAAAGCCAACGGAAATCCATTTTCGTTGGGTGTTTTTGATCACTGTATTGATGCAAAAAGTTACATTTGTGCAAGTGACAGCAGCATGTGAAAATAAAAACAGAGTGAGCACAACAGAGAGAGAAATGTCTCTGCCATTTCCACTTACAGAAGCAGAGTTCTATCTTTGGATGAGCCCGACGAATGAAGATGCGCAAATATTATGCAACACATACCTTAGCATATGGCTGCACTCGGTGGTTAAAGAGAATCGAGGGAAACATGCTTCAAACCAAAGAGACATCTGTTTTACATTGCCAAACTATAATCGTGTATTTGAAATTCCATACAGACAGACAAATGATCAAATGTGAGGGTAGCCACTGAAAGTGCAATTCAGAGCCATTGACAGGAGATAAAGCTTTTAAAAACATGAATTAGGGGAAACAGGAACAGCTGCAATAGGTTGGCCTGCACACCTGTTCAGAGCAGATGTGCTGTGCAATCTATCCACTCTCACACCTGCATATTAAAAATGTAAAGGGCTTATGTAAAGGCTTTGATCACATGTCTAATATTCATGCACATCAATGATTACTTCTATTTCTTTGCATTTGCTGTTTCCACCCTTCTCCAAATCACATCCTAAAAGCATAATTACACATATTAACAAGAAACATTACTTATGTTAATGTATATTATTTTAATTCCCAAACTTATTTATTCCCAGAAGAGAAGAACGAATGTTTCATCATCAAGTTGACAAAAATAAGTATTGCTTAAAAATCACATTCAATCACGCAAGCACTGCACATAAATGCACTTTAAAATATGTGCAAAGCTACTGTCAATCACATGCCCTGTGATTATGAGATTATTAGTTAAAAATGTTTTATTGTGTGGTTGTACCCTTGTGCCCAGTACCCATATTCCATTACATTTACACAGAAAAAGCATATTTTATTTGCAGGCCAGTCAAGAATAAAAAACAATCCTGAAGGATGTTGGAAGATGCCGCTATTAATTTCAAATCAGCTTAGTTTGAGCTTGACAGCTAAGTTAGTTGGATGTATTTTTATTGATCTTATTCGTAAGTGTGTAGATTAGTGTTTCTTGTCATGATCACCCCACACACACACACACACACACACACACACACACACACACACACACACACACACACACACACACACACACACACACACACACACACACAAACATACACACATTCGTTTGAGTTATTTGTAGAATAACTCATAATATTAAACATATTATAAAAATATATTATAAAAATAAAACTGTTCTAAAAACAGGAAATAGGCAGCTGCTAACCCTTCAAAGAGTTTTTTTTTTAACTTGGGAGTCAGAGTTTGGGGATACTGAGGAAGCATTTTCTGAGTAGACAAATCTGAAGTAATGACCACGTTCTGCTATGGGACAGAATAAATCACAGTCACAAAGCTTTCAGACTTAGCAACATCAGAAATAAATAATATAGCAGCATTACTTTTTTCATTAGTTAAGTAAAGCAGTAATGCTGCTTTAAATTCAACATTTTTAGGAACTGTATCGCTAGGACTAAAAGCTTGGAAAATGAATCTCTCTCCAAGATTAGCTTCAAGGCTCCAAAGACCTTATACTGTACGATTGCTAAAAATGAGAGTGGGAGAGAGAGGGAGGAGAGAGCACTCTCGCAGTACAGTATGCACGGCCTTGATGAAAGAAAAAGCTGCCCAGTCTGAAGCATCTCTGCTAAGCTCTTAGCAAACTCACCAATCTTGCTCACCTGTCAAGGAGGAAATACGCCATCTTGGCATCGGTGCTAATAAGCTGAGCCACTTTCAGCGTTTGCCATTTCGAAAATGGCAAGCCTCTCCAGTGTTTAGGTTTTCTACATCTCTCTAAGTACCTTTTGTATTCAATGCTTCATGTTTTTGCTTTTAGGTCCCATAGCTTTAGCACCCCGGAGAGCTCTGCTAGCCAAGCGGTTAATTGAATACTGAGCGTGCATGGTCATCTGGAGAGCATGCATAGCAAAGATAACGTTGCCTAATTTTTGTTGTATATGAAACACACCAACAGTCCACACAAGTATAAATTGTAGCTACAGCAACCACCGGTGTCTGGAAATGATCAGCTAACGTTAGCTAGCTAGCTTGCTGATAGATTAAACATGATGCGCTACCTGGACGGTGGTGTCATTTCTAGCTTCGGCCATCACAGACGGAATATTTCTTGCCTCCGCCCAGTTTGGTAGTTTCATGGTTGGCAATATTAGGCAATTATGTGCAAGTTTCATGTGTGATGATTCGTTTGCGTTTAAAAAAAAAAAATATATGTGTATGTGTGGATGCGCACTGGTTTCTGTTATCTTAAATATTAAACACTCACTACAATAAAATGTAGGCTACGTAACTGGCTGGTGTATCATGGGGCAATGCCCTGAGCGATTGCAGAGGTCAGATATGATTGCACTGAGGGGCCTTACAATGGTGGTTGGGCTGTGGGACGGGGGAAGCATATGCGTATTTTATATCCATAAAAGGTTGTGCTTTATTTAAAAATGCGGTAGTCTATGGCAAAGGTGAAAGGGGAAAAAGCTGATGATCCGATTGGCTATAATGCACCAAACCCGCACCAAACCCTCACCACACCCACAGGTAATTTATTCTTCTTAAACCAACTTCTTTTACAACTGCGCCAAAGGTGCGCTACCGTCACCACCGTCACGAAACTATCGGACTAGACAAGGGCGCGCCTTAATGCATCCCCATGCTAATGTCTGCGCACTACTGTTTGACGATTAAACTAGAGCCCTATGTTAACTAGCTATTTCACACAATCAATATGGTCATTTGAACTCTGGCAATCAAGTGGCACATATGTTGAGCCTGTCACATACTTTCACTACTGATTATGGACAGCTGATACTGGATTGACGGGAGAAAAAGGTCATTTTGGACACCAACCAAATTAACATGAGCCCTGGAAGAGAATGCGGAACAGGCCAAAGGCATGCTCATGGGGGAATATCAACGTCAAAGGTGGCCGGAGTCTTTGCCGTGCATCAGTCACATGCAAAATGTGCAAACACATTGAACCAACCCAATATATTGTGGAACTACTGTATATGCCTGTATCTGTCTGGGACACAATATGAACTGCACATACTGTGGCCCTTTCGGAAGAGTTGAAATTGATTCTGCAGAGGCAAGTTAATAAATGTCCTATGGATACTGCTGGATGGTAAGGGAGAATGTTGAAAATGTAATGTAAAAATATTGACCGCATCACTATTGTGGCTCCTTTCTATGGACAGTTAAAATAAGTAACTGTTTTGAAATATTGCACATGAATCATGTAGAGCCAATACATTTTCCATGAAAAATGAAAATGTCCATGCTGTTGTGCATTTTTCAAATATTTTTCAAATCTCGTTGTGTTGCACTTTTTAATGCCTTTCATTGTTTTATAAAAGTATTATGGTGATTTACTTGCAAATTGCCACTTGGCCCATGCCCCAATTGCTTTGAGTACAATTTATTTCAGTGAAGCCCCACCTTCCTACGAACACTGTATCATTTTTATTTAAAAGTATTGGTTTAGTGCTGTGACTGCTAGTCCATCAAACATTGCTGCACTCATTTCACTAACGTTTGTTTTGTATCCTACCTTCTCCCAGGTGAGTTTGGCCAAGAGCAATGCAATTCTTATGTTCTTCTTATGTTCTTATTTGGGTGACAGTTTCTGTGAGAATGTGGACAATACAAAATATTTTTGCTGAATATTTGAAATGTATCCTTCACCAATAGTCTTTGCTTTATAGGCCATATCAATGGCGCATCAATGTCAATGGCAGAAAACAGATATAGCAGCAAATTATATTTTACTACACAAAATACATAATCACAGCTATGTCTTTATCCCTGAAATACATAGCTGTCTTGTTCATGAGGAGGTGGCAGAAGGAGGAAGAGAGAATGAGGGAGTGACACAGAGAGCGAGAGAGAGAGAAAGATAGAGAGAGCGAGAGCAAGAGTGAGAGAGCGAGAGAACAAGAGCAATAGTGAGAGAGAGAGAGAGAGAGAGAGAGGAGAGGAGAGGAGAGAGAGAGAGAGGAGAGAGAGAGAGAGAGAGGAGAGGAAGAGAGAGAGAGAGGAGAAGAGAGAGAGAGAGAGAGAGAGAGAGAGAGCGCACTCATGTGTTATATTAATCATAAATCATTAGGAGAAACAATATGCAGTACTCGGGATTCAGCAATGAATTTACCCAATGGAGGTCTGGTTTGGGTAATGTGGGAATACAGACAATAGTTGTGCTGGTGCTGCTGTGATTTTACACTTTGTCAACAGAATTATGACTTAAGGCTCTCGGTGAGGATCTCATTTGCATCTTTGGGAAGTTAATTTCCTTGTATTCCTTACTGGCTGCAGAAAGAGCCTTGAAAATTCAATAAAAAGGAGTGGGAGGTTTGATGGACTAAAATCCTGCTTGTTTTTATATGGTTATCCCCATTACAGGAGAGAAAAGAAAAGGCAAAGTGACTATATGGTGTGAATCAATTTTCCAGTCTCAATTGCAAGCCGAATAATAATCCTTGTTTATCGTTTGTGTGTTCTCTGCTTTTATATATACTGTATTCCCTCCAGCTGTTGCATTCAGTTACCATTTATCCCTGATGTACAAAAAAGACAGATCTGAATGTATGAGCACTAACCATAAAATGAAATTACGCTTGCATTACGTACTGTATATGATATCTATAATTCTGGTGCTCCTTGTAGCCATGTGTTTTGTTTTTTTTAAACCTACAGTATATCTAGAAATGCATACGATTGCATTAAAGCAGAAAGTATGCAAAAACAAAAGTGGTAGCACTATAAAAGTAACTCAGTGAAGTGAAAGTATAAAAGATTGTGAATTATGATGGATCGTGCAAAAACAAATGATAGAATGTAGGAGTGAAATAGCGGGGCAAAATAAACCCCATAATGGTAAGTTTCGGAGAAGGAGCTTAAAAGGACCTACGCAACCTGTTGCTGCAGACCTGTCCTGTGCCAGCAATGGGGCAAGCAGTGGGTCATTCATGCATGCGCGCACAGGAGACAACATTTTAATCTGATCTGTTCCGGGTGTAGAAATTTGTGGAGTGTGCCCAGCCAGTATAATGGGGCAGCATGCAGCTGGAGACAGACCAGTAATTCTGCACAACAAACAGCTAAGGCACTGTGCTGTGTGGTTCGCCTGTGTGCTCCGGCCAAGCAGGGATGTTCAGCAGCTGCATGTCGCAAGCCTCGGTTGTTACAAGCCTGTACTTTTCCAAAAATGATATTTCTTTTAATAACCTACGCTTCAATTCACAGGTTTTTCCACTGCCTATTTATGAGTGACTACTATATATAGCCAAACATATTGTAATTAATGTGCACAAATAAAATAATTTTCAGTGAGTGTGGTGGCATCATTAATGTGCTGACATAGACGTTTAGGCTTATTTACAACCGTTTTGTTACCAATGTCCACTGCAGCTTCTAATATTCATCCGACATTGTGATAGATCACAATTACTTTGCCACCATAGCTTTACTTTTAGTTCATGGTTAGCACATGTTAAAAGTAAATATTGATCATGAGGGTGATTTCAAACTTAAATTTATGAAGTTGCGTTTTGATGTTTTAGATAAGCGTCAAATCATTCCTGCTATTCCAAATTATTATATTTCAGCCATAAATCAAGTGGCTTTTACGGTTAAAAAATATCATTATCATTCCTCTCAAATGTCACAAAAACGCATGACATCATCTCTCATAAGCGCAAACTTTTCAGTGGGAGGCCCATGCTTAGGAGAAAAAAATCTAATTTCCATACACCACTAAATATGACCCACTGCTCCAGATAACAAAACCTGGGGGAAACACTACCACGTGCGCCATTGCATTACCCAGTGAGGGAGAGATCCAGTCAGCAGGACTGTCTTCATCTGGTTGATTGGGTGCCTGCAGCCTGCAACTGAAGTCGGTCCTCTGACACAATGACTGCGCAGCTCAGATTCTGGACTGTGGATTGAAAGGAAGCGGCAGCTGCAAGAACGCATTTCGGAGGAGAGGGTGTGCTTGTCTGCGCTCTCCCAAATTGGTGGAGGACATTGAAGTGATGAAACGGGCCTACAAATGTAACTGGCCTTCGAAATTGACAGAAAACAAATGGGGTTAAAAAAAAACACTCCATAAAATACAAGTGCTCCTTGTGCCCATCTTGCTTACCATTATTAAGCAGCAGTTAGCAACATTTTTACATTAAAATAAACATTCCATATTTTAGTCATTTATTTTTTGTAATGTGTGAGCAATTCTAACAAACTTAGCTAAATGACTACTTTCATTGATTTCCAGAGCTGGGGAACTATATAAATCATGGCAGGTAAATAAATTGATAGTTAGTTATTTTGGATAGTTAGGTTTGTATATTTGGCCAACTTAACAGCGGTACACTGCTATCTTGATTCTCATGCAAGTAGACGACTGGGTGTAGCTCACGTCTTTGAATGTCAGCATCCACCAGCATGGGCCTACGGTCCTACCAGGTGGCCTGGAGAGGATCCCTCTCCTCTCCCCGCACCCTCTCTACCGGTGTCCCGCAGGGCTCGGTGCTAGGCCCTGTCCTATTTTCTCTGTACACCAAGTCACTTGGCTCTGTTATTTCTGCTCATGGTTTTTCCTATCACTGTTATGCTGATGACACTCAACTGTTTCTCTCCTTCCCTCCATCTGATACCCAGGTCCCGGCACGGATCTCTGCATGCCTGGCTGACATCTCCGCATGGATGTCCACCCACCACCTGAAGCTGAACCTGGGGAAGACAGAGCTGCTCTTCC
Source organism: Aldrovandia affinis (assembly GCA_029706075.1). Taxonomy (NCBI): domain Eukaryota; kingdom Metazoa; phylum Chordata; class Actinopteri; order Notacanthiformes; family Halosauridae; genus Aldrovandia; species Aldrovandia affinis. Next base: position 4,083,969 of record JAINUG010000035.1, on the reverse strand, counting down.
TCCCAGCGAAGGGCTCCCGATGATTGATGCGTCAATTACCGTGGAAGGCTCCATAGTGTCTCCGTCCCAGTCTGCCAGGAGTCTTGGGGTAACCCTGGACAACCAGCTGTGCTTCTCGAGCCACATTGCAGCGATCTCTCGGACCTGCCGTTTCTCCCTCCACAACATCCGGAGGATCAGACCGTTCCTCACCCAAGAGGCCACTCAACTCCTGGTCCAGGCCCTGGTGATCTCACGTCTGGACTACTGCAATTCCTTGCTGGCAGGCCTTCCGGCCTGTGCCATCAAGCCACTGCAACTAGTCCAGAACGCTGCTGCTCGCCTGGTGTTCAACCAGCCGAAGTTCACCCACGTCACCCCTCTACTCTCCTCTCTGCATTGGCTCCCCATCGCAGCACGCATCAGATTCAAGTCACTGGTGCTGGCTTTTCAAGCGGCCAAAGGTACTGCTCCCCCGCACCTCCAGTCACTCATCACGCCCTACACCCCGTCCCAGACCCCTCCGCTCCGCCTCCGCTGGCAGACTGACTGCCCCATCCCTCCGGGCGCCTGGCAGCCGCTCCTCGCGCGGTCTCGCCTCTTCTCTGTCCTGGTCCCTCGTTGGTGGAACGACCTCCCGCAATCGGTCAGGACTGCGGAATCACTCCCAATCTTCCGCAAGAGACTCAAAACCCACCTCTTCAGACTCCACTACCACTGAACACTGTCCATCTAGTCAATCTGTTTACTTGTTTAAAAAAAAAAAAAAAAAAAAAACACCCACTAACCTTTTCTTTCCCAATGTTACAGGTATGATACGCAGATGCCTGCAATGATGTCTTTTGCCGTTTTACTGCACTGATCTTGTACGCTAACTTTGATTGTTCTCGCCTTGTATTAATGCACATCTTGTAAGTCGCTCTGGATAAGAGCGTCTGCTAAATGCTTAAAATGTAAAATGTAAAATGTAAATTTGATGGCTGTTACCTATGGACTCTGCAACACAGCAGTGGTTGTTTGGCTTGGATCAGACTGTCTGGCTTCAACTGGCGCATTCGTATCAATTGGCACAAGGGCAACATAACACACTGCCACTTTAAGAAACCTGCGTGTGTGGGCAAAGACTCAGCACTACTCAACCACTCCTGGAGAAACGAAACTAACTGGGGCCTATTTTAATATTACTTTGAATAAAAGGACCACCTTTTTTTTATATATATATAAATAAATAAAAGAAGCGTACTGGCAGTTGATGATGGTGTCCATATGTATGCGTAAGCAGGCCAGTATCACACTATGACAGTGATCAATTATATCGTCAGTTTATAGGATGCAGGGTCATTTGGGAAACCATATGTCCTACAAGCGAAATTTGAACAAAAGCTCTCTTTGAAATATTCAGGGTTTACCAGCACAGCACTGTACTGATGAATATGCCATCAGTTTTCTCATAGTGGACTCATAAAACTCAAAGCATAAAACTCTGTTGTTTAAGCTTCAAAATATGAACAGTGCTCTTCATAACAGAACCAGGACTACAAATATTGAACAATTTAGCAGTCCTCTCAAATCTGGGCAAACCCGAAGTCTAATTTCTGTGGTGGTGTGATTTTCCTCTACTGGCTAAGGTAGCATAAACAACTTGTTTTTAACGTGTGAACAATTCCTGTCCCCTGAACTCCATGATAACACGACAACCTGTCGACAACCAACGTGAATTTTACATTGATAATAAACTATGAATACTAATTCCAGTGATTAATCATGCATCGACTTGACATTGCGATTATGAGCTTTCACAATCAATTATTTATAAGGTATTGACGATGCAGATGGTTTGGAGATTTGATTAAAATTGCTGTAATTCATTGCGTCTGTGACAATCAACTGCAGATGTTAGCAGCAAGAACAGACGAGCTAACTTACACAGCAACGACCCAATAGATGAGGATCTCGATTTTGCCCCTCCACTTCATCGAAAATAAATATCAATTTTCCACCTAAACCCCGAGAACACGTAACAAATCTATAAAAGCTGACATCTCCCGCCCTTTCAGGCAATCCTTAAAACTGAGCTCGGTTTCCTCCTGCAAGGTGTTACAAACAGCATTGTAAATTAAAAGGGACTCAGGAGAGTGGGCACCTCCTAAACTTATTTTTGCAATCTGCTCCATTTCATTATTGGAAAACACATCAGCTTCCCCGGGGTGAAAATTTCAGGACACAGACAACTGATAAAGATTCACCTCAAGACGGAATTGATTTAAACCTAAGAAGCGGTGTTTCAGTTTAGACCTCAAGCACAAGTCTGTCCTTGCAGTTTCCCTCCAGTGTCTAAAGGCAGCTTGTCAGTAAGGCTTCATCGCTCACTGCCACGTTACTTTTTTTTCTTTTTTTCTTATCATCAAATCTATATAAAAGATTAAGGCAATGACCTTCAAGTTTCATTAAAATCTACAGCAGGCATTAAAACGAATCAATGCGTAGAGGGCTAACACAAATCCAAACCATTAAACTTTGCTCATATCTATAAATAGAAAACAAAATAAAAAGAGTATAAACCAATTTTTTCCACATGAATGCCTCCAAAGTCAAATGTAAACTGTCCAGGAGATGTAAATGAACACAAAACCACGTGTACGTGCGCGCGCGCGTGTTGTATGTACGTGTATATACAGGTGATTGAAGGCAAAATAAAGGCAACACTTGAGTAAATGAGGGATCCTTTAAAAGGGTGCAGTACCACAGGTTTCCGTCGGGGGTGCCACGTCCAGTACTAGAGGATAGGCCTGGCACTCCCTCCCCCAAACCAGCTGCGACTCTCTTAGCCCAGGCCAGGGCCGTTTTAGTGTGTGTGTGTGTGGGTGTGTGTCCAGGTTACCAAAATGTTGCCTTTATTTTGCCAGTTGCCTATATACATATATAGTATATATAGTATACAGTATATACTGTATTTATACTGGGGCCACATATACTGAAAATGTATGCATTCACTACTGTAAGTCGCTTTGGATAAAAGCGTCTGCTAAATGGCATATATTATTATTATAATATTATTATTTAATATTCACATTTAAAATAATGTAAAACTCAAAAGAAAGGAGAACGATTAAGACAATTTGTGCCACAATAATACTGTGTAGTCCTCTACCTAAGTCTT
>JAINUG010000035.1:3415830-3475830 GCA_029706075.1 Aldrovandia affinis | reverse complement strand
CCCACTGGCGTCCATCTTGATTGATTTCCTATTCATGTCATATCAGCCACTGAATCATACACAGAAAGCGGCACGTGACACAGCTAAGCCAGAAACATCTCTTCCTCGCTACCACCGCAGCTATTTTCCCAGCATGCACAAGGCCAGCTGACGGGGAATCACAGGGTACAGTCATCGTACGTTTCGTCCTCACCCCCGAGAGGGTAAGAGAATGTAAAGCACTTACGTCCTCCTGTCCTACGTCCTCGATTCCCGCTGCATCCTGCTGCCTGTCCTGCACGTCTCCCTCTCTTTAGCGCTCCGCTCCAACCTGTTTCACCTTCCTCCGCGCCCGCAGTTTACAGGTAAACACAGGCAAGGCTCACTTCCTGTGCAGCGGTCATTAGCGCCCTGACTGCCCCTGGGCACCAGACAGAGTCAAAGCACGCGATCGTCACATGGATACGACGGGCATTTCTTAACCTCCACAATCTCCTTCTTACACTGCACCTTCACACTACTGTGGCAACTAATCAGTTCGGCAAATCAGATAAAAAAATGTCAAAAACATTGCTAAAGATAGGCATGCACTTCTATTTGTGGTTAGTAATTATTTTTTTATTGTCAGCGTGTATCAAAAATATGGACACTCATTTATTTATTTAAGACAACAGACCTGTATTTCAAGTTTATTTACGTAAAGATATTTTGCAAGACAAACGCATGTTTCCAATCCCAATGGAAGTGGAACCCCGGTGGACTGGGGTGGCAGTGGGGGGGGAAACAGCCCCATAAGAGATATGACCTCATGCAGGCATGAATCCCCAACATAGAAACCCGATAAGGCATCGATTTCCATTTACTACAAGAATCCCCGCTTGGGTTGTAATGAGAGTAGCATGGAAGGGATTTCTCTGATCCATTCCGTGATGTCAGCACATCGCTAACTTGCCAAACGGTCCCCGCGTCTCGCAACACAACCTCGTGGGAGGAGAGTTGCCAAGGAAACGATTCGAGCGCCTTCCTCTCATTATCTGTAGGTGAACTGTCGACCTCGCATCAACGAGTGCTTTCAAATTCGGCATTTACAGAACTCTGCTGGTGACGGGGCGTAGTGCAGGAGATTCAGAAGATGACTATTAAAACAGAATGGTATCTTTAATACAATACTTTCCTGGCGAATGTGGTCAGATGGTGGTGGCCCTTCTACGTCAGAAATGAGAACAGCCCATGTAACGCTCCTCCTTTTCACGCACAAACTCGCTGACCCAGTTATGCTCCTACAATCCTGCTGGATTGCTTTAGCTGGCACGCACAAGCACCCAGACACACAGCAATTGGCCAATTAATGACAGGGATTATTGGTAGTGCGCAACAGAACTCACTGAAGCACGTCAACAATACTTACTACATTGTAACATTTCATACAGTAAAAGAAGGGAACGCTGAAACACAGAAACATTGCTCTAGTGAACTCCGATTTCAAAAGCAGTCTGCTCGAGCCGTCTGAAGAAACGTGCTCCAATTCACTCTCACCCAAATCCACTCTCATCCAAATCCCTTTCACCCTGCAGCCCAAACTTGCATCACCGCTCGTGTTAGAGCGACGCTGCGCTCGGAGGGGAACACCAGCCCTCGCGGCCCAGGGGAGCGCGTCTCTGACGTTCCTGTGCACTGACCACACCGCAGGGAGACCAGCGCAGGGCGGCTAATGCTGATAGGGGGGCTCTTCCCAGCACTCCCCCACCCTGAGCCTGACACACGCAGCCCACTCCCACTCCCATTGTAACAGTGATGATGTCAGCGCAGCAGCGCAGGGGACCTCTCTGATGTCATCGGTGTGGGGAGGGATCATAATCACCGTGGCTCTGCTCTGCGCTCCCTCCAGCAGTTTCTGTACCTGACCCTTCATCACCCACACACACACTTACACACACACGCACACGCACCACACACGTACACACCCACCCACACACACACACACACACACACACACACACGCACACTTACACACACACGCACCACACACGTACACACCCACCCACACACACACACACACACGCACACACACGCGCAAGCGCACACACACACACACACACACACACACACACAGCATGCTTTACTGCTCAGAGGAGGAATGGGTACTGTCCTGCTTTTACCACTATAGCAAAAGGGCAGGCTATTCTGAAAACAGCAGTTCCCAGCAGAATGGTTGGATTAAATTGAATTTGCTCAACTAGCCAATAGTAATTATTTTGTATTATGTATAATACATAAATCGATCTTTTTTTCAGCTGTAAACTCATTTGAGCTAGTGCACAAGCAGATAACATTCTAACATTCCCCTCTGTCACTCTGACACGTTTAGTTTGATTATGAATAGCCCAGATTATTGTGAATTCAAGTTTAAAACCTCTAAACTATATAGGGAATAATATACAAATGGACTGTAAGTTTGCAGTCACCCTCTACCACTTTCTCTTCAAGCTGAATCATTATTCATTACAATAATTGCATTATCAAAATGCAATTAAGAAAGTTACAGCAACGAAACACTAATTATATTGGTCTGAATAATGGCAAACAGCAACTTACACATTGTATCAACATTTGATCTAGGTAGTGAAGGGTAACACACCTATGTGTCTTCTGACTTGACAGTGTGTGTGTGAAGGCATGTTTGTGTGCATGTGTGTGTGCATGTGTGTGTGTGTGTGTGTGTGTGTGTGTGTGTGTGTGTGTGTGTGTGTGTGTGTAAGGGCATGTTTGTGTGTGTGCGCATGTGTCTGAGGGCATGTTTGTGTGCCTGTGTGTCTACGTGAGATACAGGACCGCAGAACCAGACATGGTTTGGTTATCTTCAGACAGGGAGAGAGGGAAGAAGAGAGAGTGGTGGAGGGAGAATGTGCACCAGGGTGGGGCTCTACCGCTGCAAACTGGCGGGGAGTGAAGGTTTCGCAGGTGTGGTCCTGGGTCAGAAGAACTCTGGGGTAGGGCTGTGGCGGTATTACGTTTTCTCGGTATGATAATCGTACTACTCCATATCATGGTTTTCGGTATATCACGGTATCAGTTTTGAAGCTGAAGGAAGTATCACACAAAGTTTACAACTCGATCTGTCATCAGAATTACAGTCAGACATCGCAAGTTTTATAAGGGACTGCAAACAGAGATTTATGCGGTGTAGCTAGCTAGCTAATAACAGCTACCTACCAGGTTAGGAAATGCGAGGCAGCTGTTTGCACGTGCGCAATCACGTTGTAAACAAAACAAAATGCAAGAACAGCCAAATAGGTGGTGGGATTAAATGTCTGCTAAGGTCCATTATTATATTATTTAATACTGGTTATTTAGACATTTTAGTATGGTAACAGTTTACATATTTTTTCCCCCTGCATGAAATTAGCTTTTACCACGTGATATACTATCTATACGTTACATTTATGATAGTACTATTTCATATTTTAATATTGTGGTATACTAGTGTCATACCGGTGTATCACCACACCCCTAGTCTGAGGTTTATGGGCCTCCCTCCCTCTTTCACTCTCTCTCTCTCTCGTTCATTTCATCAGACCTCCCGTTGGCCCACGTTTCACCCTCTGAGTGTCTGCTGGCACTGCATATCCACGGGACTCGGTGAATCTGTGTGACCCGTACAACTTCTGATGAAATTCATACAGAGGGGAGGAGGATGAGATCACCAGACAGGGTTGACTTGAACAATAGAATTCACTGAAAATTTCTGAAGACTGAAATACTGTGATTTCAAGAGCAAGTCGAGCAAGGAAGAGAAACACCCAAGCTTTTTGCACCGAGAAATTCTGAGCAACAAAGTCATTCTGTGACAAAACTACTTTCTGATTGAATGTCTCCCGTTTTAAAATGGGCAGATTTTCATCAAGCATCGAAACCTTCCTATTAGTGTGCTCTTGTGTGCTTGGTGGGAAAGGAAAATTAAAGGTGTCCGTTGGCTGAGGACTGCAGAACTCTGGTTTTGACAGTGAGAATGAATTGAGTCAGAAAGTGAGAGTAAACATGATCCTCTGAGCCCCCTGCTACCAACGGAAATCCCCTACTGCACTGAAATCTCTTAACAACAACAAAATAGCTTTCTTCGTGTGTAATATTTTATGAGCTGTTGCCTCAACATACACAAATAACTGGAACGGGCTCTTTTACCTACAGTATATATGACTATGCATAAACCAGAAACCAGAAACAAACACATGCTTGGAAGTGCAGTTGACTTGCAGCTCAGGCTCCTACCAAATTCCACTTCATTTATTCTCCGATTAACTGGTCACCCTTTCCAAATCTCTAAATCACCAAACACATGAGCGCAAACTGAAAAAGAAAACCAGAGCTACATACCACTCTATGTAAATGGGATAAAAGCACAAACACATAAATGGTAGTATATTACATACAGGACCACAAATGACTTCATTAAAACATTTTGTTTTCTTATCGTTATTTGATGTCACATTAACTATTGTAAAGCTCCACCCATGCAGGTGGTTAATCACAGCTCCTCCCCAGCCCCTAAGTGACAGGATCTGATTGGTCCAGTGGGTCAGTCGTGGGGAAGACTTTGCTCTGAAATCCAATCAGAGTTCTGGCCCTGGGGACCTCAAGTGCTGTTTGAGTGGGGAGAAGGTGACCACAGTCCACCCACTATTAGCGTGGCCTTTTGATCTGTGTCCATCTGACAACAATCTAACAGTAAATGACTCCATCGCAGTAAAGTCCAGTATGCAAAGCGCTTCTGAGAAATTCATCACAAACTGACGATGGGTTTCCTCCAGGGATCAAAGGGCCTTTGAAGATACAGCAGTACATGAAGTGGATTCATTGCTTTGATTTAAAAAGGGGAGGAAAATACTACATTTAGGTACTTTCTTTAAGTCAGTACAGTGAAGACACCCCCACCCCCGCCCCCAAAAAACCAAATGAGGTTGTGAAATGTCAGGAAAAGAGTCAGGTTTCCACAATATTTTTGAGCCTTCGTTTAATATTTTCCAAAATGACTGTCCTACTTTTTTATGCCGAACACACACTAACAGTTCTCAGTTCTCTCTGCCACGTGGGAGCAAGACAAAGTTCTGCCCATGCGGATGCTGTCTGGCAGGACACAGTCAGCTGTGCCGGAGGTGCGAGTTTCTGGGTGAGAGATTTCAGGGCAAAGCCGCATACTGCACGGGGAACGGATGGGGAAGGGGTGTTGGGAAATGCCTCTGATAGGGCAGACCAACGGGGCTCGCGAAGCACCGCGCGATGGCAGCGCTCTTAGACAGCGTCGATGAAGATCACGAGGGTGAGAGAGGGAACGTGTGGGTGGGTGGGTGGGTGCAGGAGGTCAGGGCAGCAGAGCTCGGCCCTGTGCAGAGGGTGTTGCGGCCTTCCTCCGGTCCTGTGCCTGCTACACCCCCTCCCCCTCCCCCTCCCCCTCTCCGCGCGTGCGGCGTGTGTCACCGCGCCACTTTCAAAAGAGCACATGAGTCACAGCCTGCCCCCCGTGTGAGCAGCGCTGTGGGCCTGTGCCCCCGAACGCACATCGCTACTGTTCACACTGCTGCCCCTCTAACACCCCCTCCCCTTTAACGCGCCCCCACCCTCCCTCCCCCAGTCCCTCCCCTCCCCTCCCCCTCCCCTGCTCCCTCTCCCTCACCCTCCCCCTCCCCTGCTCCCTCCCTCCCCCGCTCCCTCTGCCTCTCCCCCCCCCCTCCCCTCCCCCCCCTCCCCTCCCCTCTCTCCCTCCCCTGCTCTCTCCCTCCCCTGCTCCCTCTCTCCCTCCCTCCCTCCCTCCCTCCCTCCCACATGACTCCCCTGCAGGATCGGGGAGCACAGCGGGTCAACAAGACCCTTCTCCTATACACCACTTATGTTCTAACTGGTTGATTGTAATTTGACCCTTTCAAGTCGACACAACAGCAGCTAGTTAAATCCTACATAACAGAAGAGATATTACAAACATGATTAATTTAGCTAGTCTCGGATCTCCACTCGATAGAGGGTCATTCTAAATGTCAATTCGAAATTAATGATCCCTTTTGATCTTTAGAAATATTTTTCAGAGATGCTTATCAATGAGGAAAATAGATAGAAAAATGAGAAAAGGAGATTTAAAACCAAGGTTACTACCTTTGTCTCTGCTGGGAAAACTGTTCATTTTGGTATCATTTAAAATGAAATAACCAGAGCAGTAAAGTCGCACATTTTAATGGAACAAGTGAGAATCTAAAAATGTAAATATGTAAATATTTAAAACATATCTACCCTTTCTTTTCCCCCCAGTTTAATAACTATTTTAACTTAAAAAACTTTGACCCTTGTATTCTTAAAAATGTATTCAGATCTACGTGTGAAGACAATAACAACTATAGCAATAGACAAATTATACACAATTCAAAGTTTCTAAAGTTTTAATTTGAATTAATTCCAATCTATTTTTTTTAATAGCAGCTGAAAATCACACAACAGCCGCGACGGTACCGACAGTCCACCTCTCTGGGAGATGCAACAAGACGTTACATTGAGGATTTGTATCACAGGCAAAGAAAGTGCATTTTATTGCAATTAAAATGGATGAGGTCCATTGGTAACTGATTTCATGCAGACTGCCCTGTAAAGAGCTCCAGGAAATGCATCCGCTCTATGACAGCAGTAACCCAGACGGGCTGCAGACAGCGGGGAACGCAGGCTCTATGTCATACAAACCAAACGAGCATGTGCAAAAAAAAAAAGGCTGGAAATTAAAGGGGAAAAATGTGACATTGTTTGACTCGCACTAGTTTGTTCTGATAATCACTTGACCGGCCTCAGGTCACCTGATACATAAAAGGAACTGTGCTCAACCCAGATATGTTGTGGATCAAAACACAAGCATGGACTGATCACAAAAATGGAAAAGATCAGAAAAACGAATTTAAAAAATATATATATGCAAGCTTCAATTCATAAACTGTGTTTACAGTCGGCTACAGCCTCAAATGCAGACGAAAAAAACTATGACGAAGCAGAGAGCAAATCCCAAAGGCCTTATCTGAGCAGGTACAATCTACCAGAGCCTTGCAACAAGAGGCCTGCTTTCAAAACAAGAGAAAATGAGACAAAAAATTGCTAAACATTCTTCTGTATCGCAGCTCGGAAGTGAATCGCTGTATTTCCACCGGTAGAGCAGTCATTCAGACAGAACCAGACTTGCTAGAGAGAGCGCGTCCAGGCCCCCCCACAGCCTGGGTCTTTAGATGCATGCTTGCTTGTCTAGGTGCAAGAATTTACTTGCACTTTTATAGGGTTTTCTTTCTCCAGAATTAACAACAGCCAGGTTTTCCCAAAACGAGTTCACACTCCTGGAGGAGTGCAACAAGACTGTTCACACGCTCTGACCTTCCAGAAAAAATAACCCTCCCTTTGTCCCTCTCTCTCTCTCTGCCCCCCAGGGCTCTCAGCTGCACAGGTGTGAAATACTTCACCCCCCGCCTCAGGGAAGGGAACTTTTACCATTACCAGCCTGAGAAACGGGCTCTCTTTTACTTACACTTACAAACGAGCGACTTCCGTGTGCGTTAGAAATTAACGCTGAAAACTTTGCCGTTTGAAAAAACGCTGCCCACTTAAAAAGAAACAAAAAAGATGTCAGCACTTTGCTAGGTGACTAACGCCTTGCACAAGACAATTCATTGACAAATTAGGCCCAAGTGCTGCTGCCATGATTGGAGTGTAATAAACTCTCTTGAATTCACACATGTCCGACAAAGAGGTGGGAAGGCCCACAAGAAACAGATTCCAGAGCGGTTTCTTCAGGTCGGTGTGGAAGGACTCCCTAATGACCAATCAAACAGGGCCATTTGCAAGTGCATGGCAACGGTCTGCCAATTGTGAATGACTATTTATGGCTCAGTATTTCTTACTTCGTTTCTAAGCATAGGTGTCGTGAAATCAGCATTTATCATCATAGTCTTAAATGCTTACACTGGTTCTCATGCAATCTTTGTGTACCCAATCCAGATCCATCAGCGTAGCTGGAGTCTAAATGGCATACGTTGCAACGGGCCTTAACACGACTATCAGTGAATCATGTGATATGAAGCACTCTCAGTGAACAACACAACTGTGAAGTACATCTGCATTAATTATGAAGAAAATTACAGATTTTCCCATGCCCACCCACCCACCACCGCGTGTCACTCTGGTGACAAACAGATACGCAAGCTGTGATACGTCACTTAAAGATGAATGAGTAGGTAACCCATTCCAGATAATATTGCATAAGGTTCCAATCAAAATGATTGCTTCACCCCAGAAACCGTCTAATTTTCTTGGAAATAGTGAAGTTGCTTTCCCCCCCCTGAAACCTCCTTACTGCTGGCTCCATTTAAGCCTGCGGAAAATTACCCTTTATGCAAAAACCAGATGAACTTCCACCTGCTTAAAATGCCTAAAACGTCTTTCTTCAAGTTTGTCAGTTGCCCTTCTACACAATTTGAAAGTGTTTAAATTTAATCTCATAGCAAAACCTGAAGGCCTTTCACAAATGTGCCCCTCCAGAAAAGAAGGCCTCTCTTGTTTGTTTATTTCTGTCTGGGGTTTTTAAAGAACATGTTGCACGTATGGAAACTCCACCAAGGCCTTGAATGCAGATATCAAGTGTGTGATGTACTTAACACAATGTTCAAACTACAAGACATTTACCAAGATTGTCCCAAGACTGTCCGGCTTCCGAAACTGAAGCAAAGATAACAATAAATCACCTCACTCAGACATTTTAAGATGCATCACGGTGCTTTTCCCACCGCAAATACGTCTTCTTTTCTTAGCAGATCAGCGATCTTTGCGGAGTTGAAATGCCACACCATGACCTAAAAGCTAGGCGGGCATTTTGCTAAAGAGCAGAAAATTCCTCTCGTATAAAATATCTTCCACGGACTATGACTCGTTGAGAGGCCCATGGGACAGATTTGGAGTTTGTCTGCGCACTTTAGAGAGCGGGACAGACGGACAGCGGGCCACAGAGACGTGCGGCCCTCTGAACGCCGTCCTCTATTTAAACATCAGTCTGGTGGTGAGCACGGCTGACCACCGCGTCTGCATTTACGTGACGTTAGTTCTGCAAGTTTCCAACAACAGAGTGACACAGGCAAGGTCTCCCCTCCTGTCCAGGGCATTCTCTGCCCCGTGTGTGTGTGGTCGGCGGAGGAAGTGTGGTCGGACACCGGGCAAATACACTTTCGCCACTGGGGAGAAAAAAATGCGGGAAACACGGCTAAGTCCTGCACGGCTTTTTTCCACTGCAGCATTCCGCTCGGGCGAGTGAGGCTATGGGCCAGCTGGGAGAGGGGGTATTCTCAGTCGCAAGCGCTGGGATTTTCACAACCATGAAACGGGAATATTCCCATGCCTCTCTTTCTACCTCTCTCTCTCTCTGTCCTCATGTGCACGGTGACCCTTGGCACTGTCATCGAAGGCACACTGCTGGGAAGTCACACCACTGTATTTATTCCACAGTAGCCCCCACCACAGAATCACTCTCAGATCCCCCTCTAGGGGGAAGTCACCTGGTCCACACTCGAACCCCCCCCCCCCAGCCCTCCTGCAGTCTTCCTGTGGCACACATTTCTGGTGTGTAGCAGTGTGTGTTTGTGTTCAGGGCCGAGAGTGTGAGCAGGTAAATAAGGGAAGGGAACATGCTGGCATGCCAGAATAGAGGTCAAAGCTCTGGGACGCTGTGATCCTTTTTATTGTTAGGCTACGTGTTGGGACGTGTAAACAAGTGCAGAAAAAACACGGAAAGCCCCAAAAGGCTTTGAATCAGAGACACGCAATGTAAGAAAAGGCTTTTCTGGGGACCAGAGCCACAGGTCGACCACAGCGAGCGCCACACCGGGTGACCCCAATCAGGCCGAGAGAGAGAAAGAGAAACCGGAGGAACTGGTGCTCATGTTTACACGACCATCATGCTTCACGCAAACAAAAACAGGAGAAAAAAAACAGACAAGCCTTATGCGCCCTGTGTTTAAAATACACACAAACCAAAGGCGCTTTGCAGAACGTTTGGAAACGCAATGCTACCTGGTCTTTCCTCCTCTTGCAGTAGGTGAAATAATTCAGTGGCTGCTGACACACAGAATCACATCAGGGGGCTGGGGGGGGGGCCTGGAGGGGGGTGTGGGACCTGGGGAAAGTGCCTGCGCTCAGGGTCTGGTGTCAAAACTAACGTCTCGCTCCAGGGTCCCAGGCCCCTGGGGATTCACACCTTTGGGAAGGGGTCCTGGGATAGACGGTGGGACGGACACAGGGAGGAATGACAAAGGGGGGTGGACAGGGACAGAGCCGCCCTGCAGAGCGTGTGTATTCTGTGTGTATTCCACACGCACGCACTTTAAAATGACATCGGCATTACATCTGCACTCCTAATGAGAGAGAAGGAGAGAGGAAGGATAGGGGGAGGGGGAGGTGTGTGTGTGTGAGTGTGTGTGATTGCGTGCGTGCGTGCATGCGTGCATGTGTGTGTGTGTGTGTGTGTGTGTATGTGCGGGAGGGGGAGGTGTGTGTGTGTGTGTGTGTGGGAGGGGGAGTGTGTGTGTGTGCGTGTGTGGGAGGGGGCGGTGCGTGTGTGAGTGTGAGTGTGCGTGTGTGTGTGGGAGGGGGAGGTGTGTGTGAGTGTGTGCGTGTGAGACAGAGAGCTGAAGAGGGCAGTAAGGAGGGAGGACAGTGATGAGGGGGTCAGCTCGGGGGGGTGTGGGAACTGGGAGCCCGACAGCCTGAGAACAGAAACAGGTTGCTGTTGATCTTACTGATGGAGGCCGTTACGGGACTGACATTTACAGCGGGCCGGGTGGCAGCCCTGCTCTCCTCATCAGACAGACAACACCTGCTGGCGCAAAGAGCCAATAAACCCAGTGGGCCTACCGTTACCACACTGCATGGGAGTTCATGCAGGAAGCGTTGCTTTTGCGGCAACCTTCCCTTGGAGACACAGATACAACACAATACTTAAATAACTAATATATAACATCCCTGGGCTCTGGGAAATTCAAATTCAGTAATTCAATAAATGACATTAGATTGGAATTAGAAATGAAAAGTCTTAGAGGAATATGTAAATGACAAGTAGTAAATCTTAAGACCTGATTTAAAGGAGACAATTCTAATCGGGCATGGCTTAGAATTTAATTCCAGAGACGAGGTGCAGAGCAGCTAAAAGCTTGCGCCCCCCCACTGTTGCTAAACGATCGCGAGGCGTCGCCAAGAGATCAGCAGTGCTGAGCACAGGGTGCGGCCAGGAAAGTAAAGTTCAGTCATATCCGTCACGTAATACGGTCCAAGGACATGACATGCTTCATAAGCAGGAAGCAACACCTTCAATTCAAAGCTGAATGTGACGGGGATTCAAAGCAGTGGCCTGAGGACAGGGGCGTTGCAGCTGAACGGGAGGGAGGGAGGGAGGGAGGGAGGGAGGGGAGGGAGGGGAGGGGATATCAGGCTGACAGTCTGGACGGCCAGGCCTCGCACGCTCCCGCCTCTGAACACGTGTGGTGTCAGGTGAAGGGCTGGACCCGTCCATGGGGCTCCTGTCACGCCACAGGCAGGCCGTGTCGTGTCCCTGACAGGAATCCAGCGCACTGGGGCAGGCAGAGCGTGTGCTCGGGCCGTTAACGGAAGAGTAAATCACAAGCACGGCACATTCTGTCTTCCTGGTGCCGAGGTGGAGCAGGGCCCGAAGGCGGCGCCAGGACGCGAGACGCAGGGCGGGGTGTGCCGGCATGTCTGACGCTGCGTGTGCGCAACTGGCACCTGATATTTTCACTACCGAGAACAGAAATAATAGTTCAGTCTACGAGCATAACGATCGCAGCAGCAGCAGCAGCAGCTCGTGAGAAGGTGCCAGAGGCAGCGTTAGATTAGGATCGGTTACTGTGCCCGGCCGTCTGAAATGGCAGTCGGCCACGGAGACCGTCTCGCCAGAGTCAGCTCTGGCCGGGAGTGCCACCAGGGGGCGGCGATTGGCCGTCCGCCCCAGGGAGGGGGGGGGAAGCCGACATGACGTTCGCTGCGTATAAGAGTGGCCCTGTAGTACCGGGTTACGGTCGACGGCTTGGCGAGTGCCATCTCGGAGGAGGCGTTACTTCGCCTTCGTCACTACCGGTCGCAGGACTACGGCAGCGAACTCACATTACTAGGGGGGGATTGACGTAAAAAAATAGTGGGTCTAACTGGCTACCAAATTGGGAGAAAATTGGATAAAATCAGAAACATTTTGTTTTTTAAGAAATGGCAGTCGGTTTGCTGTCAGAGGGTTTTTTGTTTTTTTTGCAGGGGAGTGACAATCGTTCCCCTCATCAAACAGTGCACAGTGCACTGTGCAAACAGTGCACATTGGTGGGTGTCCCACCAGAGACTGAAATTGGAAACTCAAAAGTCCAATATTTCTTTTCTGGGGTAGAGCTGGAACTAGGACAGCACCAGCAGCAGCCCAAAGCCACATACAGCACCTGACTCTGAATAACTACAGTCCAAGGTCTGAGGTTTTCCCCTAAATAACCGGCCGGTGGTCATTAACCATGGTGGCACGCTCCCTCTCTCACCCGTATTCACCTCCTCGGTTACACACACAAATGGAGGCAGGACCTGACTGAAATGAGCGAGCCTGGTTCTAGCAGCGCAGGACAGTGAAGAAAGGCCATGCAGCACAAACAGCAAAGCGCCACCGCATTCAGCACACACTGTGGCTCTCTCCCACAGCGCTGGGCATGCTGCTGGTCGCTCGCCTTGCGTCTGGACCCCGTAAACATTAGGCAGGGCTGTCACACTGCAACATCTCGAGGAGTACACTGAGTGAACGTGAATGAGAGAGGAGAGGAAACCGAGAGCTAAAACAACAGCCCTTTATTCCAAGTACAGCCTTTTCTGGTTAAACAGTAACGGCCAGTGCATTCCTGAGAGACACACAGAGGCAGTGCCGGCAGTTTGTGCTCATCCTGGCTGTCAGAGAGAGAGAGAGAGAGAGAGAGAGAGAGAGAGAGAGAGAGAGAGAGAGAGAGAGAATGACAGAGAGAGAGAGAGAGAGAGAGAGAATGAGTGTGCCTGCGTGCGCGTGTGGTCAACTTTGCAACACATCAGCTAAAGCATGTGACATTTTCAATGATGTGGACCAACTGACAGCCATTCACACATGAAACCTGCACTAATAAGGAAAGCTGAAGAACTTAAGGCAGGCATGCATGCTTTCAGTGCTGAGAAGATCAAAATAACCATATCGGTATGCTTATATGCTATGCATGCCAAACAACGATTAGCTATGATATTATTGTCCTAATGACATTCCGTTTATCAATTCAAGGACTACGCAGTGTAATCTGTTCATTTTCAAAATATGTCAATGCATTTAAGAGCAAAATAAACCGGGCTATTAAAACCATGATCTTAACTATTCCCGGTTTCGAGGTGCTTCTGTTTTACACTGGCACATTCTTGTGCATCTCCCAATGTCACAATCCATGCAGAAAAAACCAGGTGCGCTATCCCATGTCAACACACACCTGACTACCAGGCATATTTTCATACCGCACCGGCATTCTTTGGAAGCGAGCAGACTGCATTCTGTCCCGATAAGCGCGTAATTACCAACGGCCGGAATCGAGTCGGGATGCTGGCGAACAACACAAGCTTTTCAAGTGAATCACTGACCTCTGAACATGCAAATCCCGCCTCATCGTTTCACATCGTCGAATGTGATTGAGTACTGCAGGCAGGGCGGCGGCCCCTGTCTCCGCCTGGGTATGTCAGTTATAATAAACAGGAATGTGAATAACGTGGGGAGGGGGCCGGGGGGGGGATCATCCAGCGCATTTTTCATTAGTACAGGCACTTCGTAGCATGCATCCCATGTGATTTCATCAAATATGCAAAGCATGACTCACTCAGACAATACCCGAAGCAGGAATCCAAACCGAGTACACAATGTAACTGTACAAGAATATCTTGATTTCAAACGGCAGTTAGAGGTTTAAAGGCGTGTTTGTGTACGGTGACTGACAGGCATCGGTGGCTGTGCGGTTCTGTTGTTTGTTGTCGAGAGGCGTTCTCGCGCACGTCCCTCTGTGCACTGCCGTCTCGGCCGCGCCCTCTCCGCGATCTGGGAAGGTGCGAGAACGTCCGAGGCGACGGCAGGGGTATCGCATTCCGTCAATTAGCCCAAACCCGAGCCTGGGCCTTTAGATGTGGAGTCAGCTCACAGGCTCTCATTAGGGACCGTAAAGGTTTTCTGCACAGTTGTGGAGGCGGGGTCGGGGTGTGGCAGCCGGTGTGGGATGGGGGGGTGGGTCTGGATCAGTGACATCACCCGGCCCCAGCGAAGGCACTGTCACGATGCTTCCTGTGGATGGCATAGGCCAGCCTGCCCTCTTCATGAAAACCTATTCAGTGTAACCTTCATATAAAGCCCTCTGTCATTGACTTGATTTGCAAATTGCATCGTTGTGTATTTGTTAAAAAAGACAAAAACATGCTCGATTGCTTGCATGCATAAATACAGGCAATAAGTGACACATTTCAAACAAAAAAAAGTTGTAGATGTACTGCAACGCCCTCTTTGTACATTAATCTCGTCTGCGTTTTTGCTGCGTGGAATAAAATCTTTATACATTTTGGGAACTGGCAGTCAACAGAAATGACTTTCGAATGATTGCACTGTCTGTCTGTCTGTGGGGGTGGTTTTGGCGTTGCTATGAAAAAACTCCAAATACCCACACTGGAGCGGAGAGAGAGATATTAACAGCAGTGGAATGTTTGCTGCTGAGATGGATGGAGATGAAATTTCCACTAAAAGCCGCTGGCAACGCTGCACATGTGTAAGAGCCCGGCAGAAAGCAGGTGGCCTTCCTCGTCTAGCGTCTCCACAGCCTGCAAACCGCTCACGCTGTCTCGCAGGGGCGTCTTCCGACAAACCGAGCTCTACTGCCACATCCTGCGCCGGCAGTCAGGACACACGGACGCACAGGACACACAGGTGCACTTCCTCGCTCTCAGAGACCAAACGCAAACCTTCAACAAATAATACAGTCTCGGCAGCCCATTCAATTCTACGCCTTTTATTTGCAGGCAAATTTGACACACCTCACAGCCAACACAGGCAATGGCGCAAAGCACGTTGAGACTGCCAAGCACACGGCAGACACACTTTTTGCTCATAAACACTCACAGGATCACGCTGGCGAAAGTATATAAACACTATTAGAATAGCTACACACATGTCCAAGCATTCACTGCAATTACCCTCATGCAAATGTCTGCACGGCACTCTTAGTTGGCAGTAAGATGCAGCAAATAAATTATTTTATCCAGAGAAGGTATTTGGACCCATTCCTCGACACAGCAGACAGATGATGTTGAGTTCTGTGGAAGCAGGAAGAGGTTCCAGGAACAGCAGCTGTGTTTTAAGGCAGAAAACTTAACTTAACTTAACCATCTCCACCCAGAGTCATTACTGGTGCATCTAGCAATATTATCATTCTTATAGTCGCAATGTCAAAACACTTCAGTACTGTAGGGTACTGGACAACTAAATGAAAATGAAGGAAACACTAAATTAATAGGGCGTTGGGCCACCATGGACCGCCAGAACAGCTTAATGCACCTTGGCATAAATTCTACAAGTGTCTGGAACTCTACTAGAGGGATGCAACACCATTCTTCCACAAGAAATTCCACCATTCTGTGTTTTGTTGATGGTGGTAGAAAACGCTGTCTCAGGCGCCGCTACAGAATCTCCAGAAGTGTTCAATCGGGTTGAGATCTGGTGACTGGCTCAGCTCGCAATATGACACAAACTGGCTCTTATAGCTGGAATGCCAAAACAGCACTGATGCCGACGCATCCAATTTCAGCTGAGGGTCAGAACAGTAAAATAGAGATGATACACCCTGAGGAGAAACCACTCTATTCAAGTCAACAGAGAGAAAAACTGAAAATGAAGACTGAAAGAGACACTTTTTTACCCTTCAGTACTGCATGCTTGCAACGGTCTGAATACAATTTCAACCAGAGTGCACGGCTTTCACAGCGATGGCAGTGAGCCCCGACCTCTACAGTGGTGGAGAAGAGGCACGCGGTGCAGGAACGACAGCTCGCCCTGAACGACAGTTCGCCCTGAACGACAGCTCGCCCTGAATGACAGTTCGCCATGAACGACAGCTCGCCCTGAACGACAGCTCGCCCTGAACGACAGCCCGCCCTGAACGACAGCTCGCCCTGAACAAGACCCTGAATGACAACTCGCCCTGAACGACAGCCCGCCCTGAACGACAGCTTGCCCGGTCTCATGCTGCTGCGGGCACAGTGAGCATCACTCGTCGCCCCCAAACAGGGAGAAAAGGCCAGAGGAGTCAGCAACCCATGATGCATCTGCCCCCTCTCGCTTTGAGTACATGTGTGAGGTGGAGGGGGTGAACAGGGGGCACAGCCTTGTTTCAGACACACACAAACACACACACACGCACGCACGCACACACACACAGAAACTGTGCCCTGCACACATGTGTGGGCAGGAGTGTGGGAGGTGGAGAGAGAGGGTGAGACGTAGGAGAAAGAGGAGGAGGACACTGAGACATGCTTCTGTACCCTTTACAATCAGAACAGAACAGAAGAGCAGCAGGGGTGAATGTGACAGGACAGAGCCAGTGTGTGTGTGTGTGTGTGTGTGTGTGTGTGTGTGTGTGTGTATGGAGGGCTGGGTGGGAGGATTGACGGAGGATTAGCTTACACCATAATTGGTGGAATGGCCATAATTTAGGCAACAGAAATAGTTGGCAGAGAAGCACAAGCTTTAAAATAGTCCTGCAGCTGTTTTTTGTTGTTAAATTGTACACCTTTTACACTCGATAAAGACGGTGTGGAGAAAAACCCGGTGATTAGCGCTGGAGTCTCGAGCGCAGGTGGAGGACAGATCTCCGCGTGAGACAAAGCAGCGCTGGGAGCCGGCGTGCGGCCGGCGCAGGTGCTCGTCAGATCACCTTCTCTTGGCGGTAACGGGTGTTTGCACCGGCGGGGGGTTTCACTGAGGCACGCCGCTGACCTGGGCTTCCCCCTCGAACCTCGCACACCTGTCAGTCTGGGACAGGGGGCTCCACACAGCACTGGGGAAACACCTCCCTGCACTCTCCGAAAACAAGCTCAGCTGTGCCAATGACCTCAAAAACAAACTCTCACTTACTTTAATTTCCAACATTCAGTTGGAAAATTCTAAGTGAAACACCTGACACCATAAACACCTGACACCTGGTGGGGTGGTGGATGTTTAAATGCAGTTTTGCTACTGTGTGTATGTGTGTTGGGATGTTTATATATATTTGCGTGTGTTTGCATATGCATATGCAGGTATCTTCCAAAATAAATGAAACACTTGAGTTATGTTACTGGCGGCTCTGTTACGGTGTGGGGTGCATTTTCCTGGCATGGTTTAGGTCCACTCACCCCCTTAGAGGGCAAGGTAAACAGCAGTAAATAAAGACCACCTCCATCTTGATGGGGGTCTCTTCCAGGATGACACTGAATGGTGCATTGAAGCTGTAGCTCGTGCTGGCCAAATGCCCTATTAAGACACTTTATGTTGGTGTTTCCTTTATATTAGCAGTTACCTGTATGTGTGTGTGTGTGTGTGTGTATGTGTTATGTTTATGTATATCTTTGAATGTGTGTATGTGTCTCTGTGCATACGTTTATGTGTGTGTGTGTGTGTGTGTGTGTGTGTGTGTGTGTGTCTCTGTGCATAAGTTGATGTGTGTGTGTGTGTGTGTGTGTGTGTGCGTGTGTGTACACCGACACCGTGCCCTTAACAGTGACATCAGCCTGCTCTGCCCTCTCTTAGCGCTGCGTGTGATTTACGGTAAATGAGAGAGTGCAGAACTCTGGGTAATAAGATGCTGACTCCAGCAGGAGGTGACTGTGCTTTTCAGTGACTAAGCAGCTCTCAGTCTTAGCTGGTGAAATGGGAAGCTAACGGGTCCGTTAAAATCAGCCCGGCCTCTGAACTCTCATTCCAAAACCTCACAGCCTACTCATTTACATACAATTGTGCGCCTGTTCACACACACAGTGAAATGCTGCCAGTGCCTTTGACCTTGCAGGCAGCCTACATGTCCTGGAATCTAAAGACAAGGCACCGGGTGGCATTTTTACTGCATTTTCACTGCATTTCTCCCGCCGATACCGTTACCCTGAGCTGGCCATATCCACATCAATGCGTATTCAGTCAAACGGTTTGATTCGGTTCAGAAGGTAGTTTGCAATCCTTTGATAGCAGAACACACACCAGTTTGACTAATGACTACAATGCACTGCACTCCCCTATTTCTCCGTCTTCAAAGCCCTGTCTGCAACGTGCATCCCCCCCCCCCTCCCCCAAGTCTAGTCTAAGTGAAGGGAAATCAAACACACTGCAGCAAACAAGCTTCACTGGAATCTGGCCGGTCTGATTGTCTGAGTCTGATAAACAGCGTTTCATACTGGAACCTGTGTGCAGTCGTGGAATTCAGCAGAACAGAATGAAACTAACGCATCAATACGCCTGGAATCCAGACAGGAGTCGGCGTTCTCTCTGGACCAGACGGCTTCCTGCAGCATGTTTTTCAGTTTTCAGACGAGACCCCAAACTGTCTCAGCCTCCCCGTGACTCAGAGTCTGCTGCAGGCTTGATGTAACGGGGCAGGAATCCGGCAGAGTCTCAGCTGCAAGTCTAGACTGTTTTTCCCGCTCACTGGAGGTGGGACAATGGACTGGAAAACAGGGAGAGCGCTGCGTGGGCTTCTGCTGCCCCCTTGTGGTGCATTTGTGCATATGTTTTGTTCACAGTGTTCCAGGGAGCTGCAGTTGCCTGGCCTCATTCAACGCCTTTCCTTCGGTTTCTATATTGCCAAATGAAACTTAAATGACTTGGCATGTTTCAGATCCCTTTTCCAAAAATGTCGGTCAGCAAAGTAACATTTGGGACCTGCCCGACAGCCACACTCTGTGCCCTCCTGAAAACTACAAAAGGGAGAATTAGCACGGTCATCCAGGCTGCTGCATTGTGATTGGTTCCCGGTCTGAGGCTCATCGTCAGGACGCATGCACGCTGGTGAGTCATTCTGCAGCAGCCCTGACTGGAAGTGCGCTCTGAACGTATTCAGCAGCTTCTTACTGCAGCTCCCATCCCTGCCCTGAGAGCAAAGTGGTCAATAAGCAGTTTCCCGGAGGAGCAGCGCGCTGGTGAAGGTGAAGGCGGAGCGTCGGCGGATCGCCTCCCGTTTCCCCGCAGAGCCGCCGCGCTCAAGACGCACAACACGGCCGCGCCATCGGACACAGCGATGAGCAGATCACCCCACCGGCCAATCGGCAACGCGGAGCGCACGGGGCCAATCAGACGGCAGCCTGTCCGGATGGGGTGGGCAGGGGCTGGAGGGGGTTGTGTTTTTGGCAGGGTGGGGGGGGTTCCAGCCACTGATGTCACTTCCCGCTCATTGCAGTCGAGTACACTGTGTGCACTTGCAGGGGCACAAAGACGGGAGATGTCCCTCCGCGGGCAAGGAGGAAGGGGGGGGTCGGAGGGGGTTACGGCAGCTGTGTTTGTGTCACTGGAACGGGGACATTGCCCTGTTTGTCAGGTCATGTTCACATACTGTTGCAAAACAAGGGTGCCTTCACATCCTACAGGGCAAAACACAAGGACAGCCATTTATACAGAATCAAGCTGGGCTTGTCATGAGGGCATAACGAAGGACAGAAGTGATCCCAGCACTGACAAGAGAGTCAAGATAAAATATTGAGATATTTCTACAACAATAGTTTAATGACAGAAAAGAAGCACGACAAAGTACTTTATAAGTCATTAGTGGGTCACGTACGGAGGTTTATTGCAGGCGTGTGTCCATCACCACCTGAGCCCGTCTATTTATGAGACGATTGTGTTTGGTGACCTCAGCGAATGAAAACAAAGGAGAGGTTGGTTCCAGCCCTCAGTGGAAACGGCGCAGTCGCCGCTAACATACACACACAGGGCCTGAGAGCGTTCACGCTAACACACACACACAGGGCCTGAGCGCTCACGCTAACACACACACACAGGGCCTGAGGGCTCGCACTAATGCACACACACAGGGCCTGAGCGCTCACGCTAACACACACACACAGGGCCTGAGCGTTCACGCTAACGCACACACACAGGGCCTGAGCGCTCACGCTAACGCACACACACAGGGCCTGAGGGCTAACGCACACATACAGGGCCCGAGGGCTCACACTAACACACGCAGAGGGCCTGAGCGCTCACGCTAACACACACACACAGGGCCTGAGGGCTCACACTAACACACACACACAGGGCCTGAGCACTCATGCTAACACACACACACACACACACAGGGCCTGAGCGCTAATGCACACACACACAGGGCCTGAGGGCTAACGCACACACACAGGGCCTGAGCACTCATGCTAACACACACACACAGGGCCTGAGCGCTAACGCACACACACACACACAGGGCCTGAGCGCTAACACACACACACAGGGCCTGAGCACTCATGCTAACACACACACACAGGGCCTGAGCGCTAACGCACACACACACAGGGCCTGAGGGCTAATGCACACACACAGGGCCTGAGGGCTCACACTAACACACACACACAGGGCCTGAGCACTCATGCTAACACACACACACAGGGCCTGAGCGCTAACGCTAACCCACACACACACACAGGGCCTGAGCGCTCACGCTAACGCACACACACAGGGCCTGAGCGCTAACGCTAACACACACACACAGGGCCTGAGCGCTAACGCACACACACACAGGGCCTGAGGGCTAATGCACACACACAGGGCCTGAGGGCTCACACTAACACACACACACAGGGCCTGAGCACTCATGCTAACACACACACACAGGGCCTGAGCGCTAACGCTAACCCACACACACACACAGGGCCTGAGCGCTCACGCTAACGCACACACACAGGGCCCGAGGGCTAATGCACACACACAGGGCCTGAGCACTCATGCTAACGCACACACACAGGGCCTGAGCACTAACGCACACACACAGGGCCTGAGCACTCATGCTATGCACATACACAGGGCCTGAGGGTTAACGCTAACCCACACACACTGGGCCTGAACGCTCGCGCTAACACACAACACACAGGGATGGAGCGCTAACGCACAAACACACAGGGCCCGAGGGTTGGCCTGCCGTCATGTTTCCAGGTGGAGCTCCCCAACAACAGGGAACAAATTCCTGCTGCTAAACGCTTTATCCACCTTTATCCAACAGCACACGTCGAGTGATGGAGGCAGGGAGGGGAGCATCACAGATAAACAGGCGGCGGCCTTTTCCTTTAGCGGCGCAGGGGTGGGTGTGGAGCGTGGCACGGGTCAGGGAAGGGGGAACTTTCCTATACGCGGGATAAATACGGCTGTAATATGGAACGAGATTTTCCAAGACCACCCCCTCTGTTTTCTAGCCCCTCCACAAATTGGCCAGGCGTCATGAGGGGTTATCTGGCACCCGCCCACGCGCTCACATGTTGACGTTGGCCCGGGGCCAGGGAAAGATCAGTGCGTACGCGCACACAGAGGGCTAAACCCCAGCCCTGCCCGCTCAATCTGCTCCAGGATGTAAACACGGTCGCCAACATGCAGGTGAGGTGCTCAACACAGATCAACTCAAACCTATTCTGCAGTTGTTGACATGGTTACTATGTGTGGGGTTGATAACACTGAATTTCGTAGAGTGTCAAGAAGATTTTGACTAGCATCTCACCACAGTGATAAAATCTGGGTACATTGTTCCCCAAGCACTCAGAAGACTCATATAATCATGAAGTGCAGCTTTGAAACAAATCTCTTTTTTCTTTCCCTTTTTTCCAGAAAACTGGTCAGACGGTGATTTCCATGGCAAAGTCACAACAAAACCCCGTTTACACACGAAGGTAGCAATTGCGGTTCCCCAAAGTGGCAGAAAAGCGCTCAGAGTTTCCCTCGTGAACTCTCTCCACAAGATTTAAAAATGTGAATCTGGAAACATGACTGGATTGGTGTTCAATAAAACAGAGTTACATTCCTGGGAACAGACCACATTTTCCTACGTGGACTAAGAGAGCCACACTTTTTCCTTGCAGGGTATCGTAAGGGTTTAGACGGACAGCAGGGAGTCCGTGGCAGGTCTGGAGATGGGGGCCCCCCCCGGGTGCTGTTGCAGGGGGGCATTGCTGGGAAAGAGGTGTGCCCCTGTGTGCTACACTCATTCGTACCCATGATTCCCAGTGCCTGTGGCTTGGCCCTCTGTCGAGCACACGATGTGCAGCCACCCAGCGGAGAGACGTGCTGGAGCCCTTATATGGAGGGCTCGTCCTGTGAGCGGGGGGAACCGCAGGCGTACGGGCGCGATGCTGCCCCTGATCACCCGCGGCAGACAGCCTTGCTGCACGAGCAGGGAGGGGAAACACATGCCGTGTTTTTACGCTCGATTCCACAGGCCGACAAGAGGCAACATTCCGCTATTAACGAACAATCTGTTGTCGGACAGCGTTTTCACATTTTAATTGCTTTTCCTGTGTTTTCATAATTTTTTTCGAGGCTCTGCCGTTTGGTAACGTGCCATCTGAAATGCCAGCCAACTGGGCCGTGGCTCGTCGGTATCGTTTCGATCGAGGGTCAGCGCACTGCTGACGACAGGGAACCACCCAGATTATAATTAGTCGTGCGATGGCTTCCAGATGGGAGTCAGGGGAAGGGATCGCAGCCCAGGTTACGCTCACAGACTCGACTCGCAGCCAGAGAAACGTGCACAGTCCATTCTTACTCCCCCATCTTTGATAGGGGGCCCACACACCCACACCACACACACACACACAGTGCGGCGGTGACATGGGATTAAAGAATGACAAGGAAGAACTGCTCGTCTGTCCCTTCGCAGAGAACATTTCGTTTCCAGTCGCGGCCACAGGGCTGCACAGCACAGCAGGAGAAGACCAGTGCACAAGTACAAAATGTCATTGTTCTTTTGAGCATTGCGAATGCAGGTCTGCCATTTCAGCCGCTGGTCTCGTTTATGCTCCAGTACCACTGTGTGACCTCTGGAAATTGGAAGAGCAAAACCAGAACAAGACTCAGAATTCACTTTGGTGTTCTGTTTCCAAGAGGAAATTGTGCTCCACAACCCAATAACAGTCACTCAGAACACAGGCACAGGAACAACGACCAACAAGCCAACATCTGCTCGAGAAACATCAAACAGGCCAGCTTGCACAGAAAAGGCTGCAGCCTGCAAGCTCACACGATCACTGGACATTCACCCGGAGTGTTCGTTTCGATGTCGCAGGGCCATTGGAAGAAAGCTCTGATTAAAATGCATATCCCAAGATCAGAACGCAGCGGTACATTCAACCGGATGGCAGCGTTTACATTTTCAAAGCTCAACAAAATCATTGAGAGAGAGATGTGCATAGCTAACAAATTGTATTTATTCATCTGTTTATATGTCAGGGATACAGCAAAAGCATTGTTACGATGTTAAAAAGCAAGCATTGGGTGCACTGCATTAAGTCCCTTCACTAGCACTGCATTAAGACTGGCAGTGTAGTGTAATGGTTAGGGAGTTGGCCTTGTAACTCAGAGGTTGCAGGTTCAATTCCCAGGTGGGGCACTGTTGTTGTACCCTTGAGCAAGGTACTTAACCTGAATTGATTCAGTGAAATATCCAGCTGTATAAATGGATTGTATGTAAAGAAATGTGAACTGTGTAAGTCGCTCTGGATAAGAGCGTTTGCTAAACGCCTAAAATGTAAATGTTAAGTGTTAAAGACTAATTTCCAACACCTGTCCCCAATAATAAAATTCAGAAATAATAAAATAATACAACATAAAACTGAAGCCCAATTGCAGCTACTAGATACCAAAGAAAAGAGGAATTTAAGGTCCACCTGTCTGTCAGAACCAGGTGTGCCACCCTCTCTTCTCTCAAATGACTCCAGCATTCACAAACACAAACTGCAGCCGATCTGATGTTTAAATCTCCACTGTGTGCACACTCTGAGGCTGACTGCAATATTTAACCCTTTCCTTTACCAGGGTGCAGAATACATTACTGCTGTGAACTTATTGCCATCCAATCACAGTGCTGTGAACGTACTGCCATCCAATCACAGTGCTGTGAACGTACTGCCATCAAATCACGCTGCTGTAAACGTACTGCCATCCAATCACGCTGCTGTAAACGCACTGCCATCCAATCACGCTGCTGTAAACGCACTGCCATCCAATCACGCTGCTGTAAACGTACTACCATCCAATCACGCTGCTGTAAACGCACTGCCATCCAATCACACTGCTGTAAACGCACTGCCATGCGGTGCTGACACTGGAGCGGACTGGCAGCAGATGCAGAGTTTAAGAGGAATCAGTGAGGCCTTCAAAGAATGAAACGTGCACAACAAGCAACATTTTCAGCCAGCAGAATCTGAGTTGGTCAGAGGCGGACAACTGTCACTCATAGAAAACGCAGGTTCGTTAAAGTGTGAAAACCCAAACAGCCTTGTAGAACAATCCATGAGTGCGGTCATGGTAACGGTTTGTGATGAACACTGCAACAGAGGGCACGAGAAGCACGCCCAGTTACTGGACACCCCACTGCACTGACCCGAGGTCTGGTTTGATGGGAATGACATAAAACATGCCTGCCAGGAACACCGCAGAGTGGACAGGCAGTGGGCTGGACATTTAGCAAGTGCACCATTAGCACACCATTAGCACACCATTCGTTTCCCAGGCGTGAGCTCGTCCTGGATCTGCCCTGTGTGTGAAGTCTGAACGACACCCTACGCTGGCTCTCTTCGCCCAGAGAAGTACACGGAATGTCCAGATGACGTGTTGGCCAGCACAACTTCAGCAGAACCGCCAGCTTCCAGTGAACATGTTCTAACTGCTGCCAAACTGAATGTGATCCCAGCTGCTATGAGCGGGAAGCGAGGAGAGAGGACAGCGCAGACAGTCCTGTCGGGATCGGAGGGGGGGGGGTGCAAAAGCACGGTATTGCATCAGGAGAGGGGAGTTTGTTTTGGGGCGGGGAGGGTCTGACTTACTGGGAAAGGGCAGAGTGCGAGAGTAATGTCAGCACTGGGTCCTCTCCAGGAGGGCAGCTGACAGCTCGAATCGTAGAGTCCGAACTGAAGATTTACTGCCTCGGAAATTACGACCAGCAGAGTGCGCAGATAGTGCAGAACAAAGACGAACCTTTCCCCCAGATTCCCATGGCCTGTATTGCCAGCGTTGGGAAAAAGTGAACCGCAGGCCCCCTGTGCAGGTTGCAGAAAGACTTCCCCAGAACTTCTCATGTTTTCACTCAGGTCTCCCCTCTTCCTTCTACACAAGGCGAAAAACGAACCGCTCTACCCAACTATAATGTCATTTGAAAAGTCAAAATGAAAGTTACTGCGAAGGAAACGCCCTCGCTGTTTTAAAAGGGGCAGAACGGCAGAACGGCGGAGGACAGGTACTGAAGTCACACAGGAACACGTCACGGGTTCTCCCAGCAGCTGGCGTTAATCAACACTGCGCTGGCTTCAATATAGCGGGCCTGGCCCGCTCCACGTCACCCGGCCCCCAACGGGTCATGATGACTGTGAATAATCCTCGATGCAGGGGGAAAAAAACACAATGCAGTATTGTCGAGATGACGCAAAGGGCATCTCCTCTCTCCGGTTCTGAGACATTGTTTGTGCTCTGAAGTGAAGCAATTTGATTTTCTGCTTAAACACAGATGTGTCTTACAGTGCAGACCCCAGATCTCATGGAAAGAAAGCCAATTTTTCCAGGGGCTGTGCCCTGCTGTACAATACTGCTATTCACCACCAAACAAAGGCTAATTGCTCTCCAAAGGCAGGGCAGCCCCAATTGTGCCACCACAACATTAGAAGTCATTGTTTTATTTGGATACTGACACCTCCTTGCATCAGTAATGACAAGGAAAAACTGCTGAGGTTTATTACGGAAGACACAATATGAAATAGGCGTTTAACCCTGAGGTGTTATTTTACATGAATACACAAAGCACAACCATTTTACTGTCGTGCTACACATACAGAGAGTCAGACTTCCTGCCAAAAGGTTAAGAGAAAAATAAACCACAAAAACATTTAAATGCTTGGGAGAATGAAGACTGTGTGGGGGCTGCTGGGTGGCTTATCCTGTTAAGACACTGTTCTTGTGTGTGGATGAGCCCCACGGTCTGCATCCTGTTAAGGCACTGTTCTAGTGTGTGGATGAGCCCCACGGTCTGCATCCTGTTAAGGCACTGTTCTAGTGTGTGGATGAGCCCCACGGTCTGCATCCTGTAAAGGCCCTGTTTTAGTTCACCGCACACCAGCGACCTCCACTGGTCAATCTGGCTCCAAGTGCCACTAGGGGGCGGCAATTGGCTGTCCACCCCAGGGAAGGGGGAGGGAAGCCAATACGAGTTCGCTGAGTACAGGAGTGGTCCTGTGTACCTGAGTTACAGTCGACGGCTTGGCAAGTTCCGGCTCGGAGGGGGCGGTACATCGCCTTTGTCACTGCCGATTTCAGAGCTACGGCAGCGAGCTCACAATATGAGGGGTGGATTGACATGAAAAAGAGGGTATAATTGGCTACTAAACTGGGAGAAAATCAGATTTTTAAAAACATTTTTATAAAAATGAAAAAAACCTGTGCAGCATCCATGAGCCAATTGGAGACCCCAACAACCAGTGCCATGCACATTGGCAGCGGACACTCCATTTTAACTCGGCATGCAAATGGGAGCAGAACACACTCCTTTTCTGGAGCCAGTCAGGCTTCACTAAAACATGTAAACTAAGGACTTAGTTTACACGTTTTATGAATAAAGACAAACACTTGGACGAATGATAAGTGAGAGGAGGTTGACCTTGTGTTATGCAACATAACACCAAATAAAACTGATTTCCAACAGAACTGCAAAGGACAATGCTTCTAGATACAATTAGTGGTCATTACAATGGTCTTTATCTAGTATCGAAAGATGACAACTTGAAATATATATTTTTTAAATCAACGCTGTTCTGTTGAGTTGTTAAATTAGTTATTTTTATGCAGACTCAGTGAAAGGCCCTGTTGGAACAGTGTGAACAGATGTAATACGTCTGCCTTGAACAATAGTGAAATGCTCATTTTTCACTCCCGACGAACAGGCAGTCTCGAGTCTCCCGTTGTCAGCTTGATGCTCAAGGGTCCTTACAAGATTAAGGAGCCTAGATTATGCCTGTTTGTAAAGAGAAAATTATGTTCACACTCTCTGAGCGTGCGTCTGTCTGTCAGTCAACGTGTACGCTTCAGCGTTGAGTGTACGTGTGATTCTGAACATGCATTTCTGATGTGCAGTGTGCGTTTGTGTGACTGTGTGTGTTAGGGAGAGAGAGAGAGAGAGAAAGGGACACAAAGAAAGTGTGAAACGGGGGGAGGGGAGTGCGGGGGAGATTGATTGTTTTATCTGAGGAGGCCGTCTCTCAGTTCTGCTCAAGTGACGTCCGCCTGCGTCACTCCCCCGTGCGGGTCAGGACGTGCACTCCATTTTACGAGGATAGATCCCATAGGAACGCCAGACCGGGAGGGAAAAGGCCACTGCTGACATTATTACTCGTAAACTCGCACGGCTCGCATACTCGACCCGACTACTTAGCCACGCCTCCCTGCTCATCCGCACGGTGCAGATCCAGAGCCCTAAACTGCGCTCTCACCAGGACTAAGTCAACAAGCGCCCATAAAGAGCAGGGATCTCTGCAGGCAGATAGTCAAACCCCACAAAAATGAACTTGGAGAACAAATCAAGGCACTGCAGAGAGAGTCAGAGAGCAGAGACTCGTCCAACGTAAATGCTGACCAACCGTCTCTGAGGAAACAGGCAAGAGTTGACTAATCAGCAGGCGGTACACTGGGATCTTTCACCCAGAGACAGACCGTGTAGGACGGGAAGCCGGGCAGACAGCAGTGGCTTATCTTCAGCTGGTGCATTACTCTCCATAAATTAGACCCCGTGAACTTCGCTCTCAAGAGACAACAGACAGGAAGCTCCCCTCCAAAGTAACGTCTGCCCTCTCGTCCCAGACAACCATGGCTCGGACACAGCGAGGGAGAAG
The DNA here is from genome assembly GCA_029706075.1 of Aldrovandia affinis. Classification (NCBI taxonomy): domain Eukaryota; kingdom Metazoa; phylum Chordata; class Actinopteri; order Notacanthiformes; family Halosauridae; genus Aldrovandia; species Aldrovandia affinis. The sequence continues at coordinate 3,447,681 of JAINUG010000035.1, read as the reverse complement.
GGAGACGTACTGCTCTATGCCACAGTGAAAATCTGTACTGATATTTCATCGGTTTTTACCGTTTATGATAGTGTATCATTTATTTTATTGCTGCGTGTCACACAGTATGTACCTTTGTAGCATTTCATAGTTAGGTTATTTAGGTTGTTTATCAGAGTAAAAGCTCCAAATAAACAGTCATGCAAGTCAAATGTTTTGCAGTAATGTAAATGGGTTATATGTCATCTACTAATGGACAATAAACTGATAGAATGGACAGAATGAACCCATCGAGTAAGTCAATACACAGAGGGCACAGATTTGTTTTTCTTTCATGTGCAATTTACCCATTTACTGAGAGACATAGTACTTAAAAACACATCGCTACACCACTTTTTAAACTTTCAATATCTGGGGTCATTGTGTTTCTTCATCTGTGTTGTCCACCAGGCATACGTATTTTGTACAACCGCTAAAGAGCACCTCTCTTTATGTATATACAGTATATATTATCTATCATGTCACAAATGACTTTATGGATATGACTGAATAAATATACACAAGAACAACATTTGACTTCATGGTGTTCAGCATACAACCACTAGCGGTGTCAAAACAGCAGGCTAATGACGTCTTTTAGAAGGTCATAAAATGTCCATGCAGATGAGAGGCTTGTGATTAACATTGGCCCTAATAAATTTAACAGAACACTTAACGGACCCCATTTGCAAAATGCCCTCCCAATTTTAGTGCATTCATCCCAGTAATACATACACATATGACAAAGGCAAAGGCCCACAGGGTTGCTATTGTGGAGAAACTACTTAACTGGACATTTTACCCATTGCAACTTGTTAGTGATACCCATGCACATATTTACTGCCTTCAATACAACCCTTCAGCAAATCTGCTCTATGGCAGCTTATATCTGTCATCATTTATAAATTTGATAGTCAAGAGCAGTGTGGTTGCCCTTCTCTGTACGTTTTAAACTAGAGGGTTTCTCTGCCATTCCCATAATCTGGTACCCAGAATTTAACACAGCACTAAATTGGTCTACTTCACTCATAGTTCATACTGCACACTCAATCTTAGACCCCCTCATAAAAAAATCCCAACTAGGCTTTCCAGACTGCTGCCTGAGTCCCACGGGGTGACACGTAATTGGCCGTAGCGTGGGCTGCGTCGCCCAGAGAGGGACGGTTTTAATCAGCAGAGCGATCCCCACCTCATTACTCAATGGTCTCTTCCGGCCAGCCAGAGGCTTGCAGCTCTGGGCCACTGGCCTGAGCCATCGCTGGAGAATAATGCCTTTCATTTCCCACCGCTTCCCATTTACAGCCAAATGTTGTGGCCAGTCTAGATTGCACCAATTCTCTCTCATCTTATGAAAACTGTCTAATCTAATAGAAAAAAAACTTTTTTAGGAGGTGGCTCGACTTGACATTGCTTCTTGACCCCAGGGGCTGAACTACATATGCACTGAAAATTATAGAGGCATTACAATAAAACAGGTATAGTTATGACGGTGTCTACTAAGGGAGGTAACAAACGGCATAAGAAAACATTCACATCATCAGTGCCCTATGAAACTAAACCTCTCTTTCCTACACCAGATCTGTAGCCACATATTGAATGGCTGTGTTCTTCTCTGGGACAGCACGTTGTACCTGCAGAATTCCAGAGAAGACACCAATGGAGGTTCTGCTCTTACACTGAGTTCTTAAAAAGAAACTCAACGTTCCCTTACCTTCCCTTAGTTCCAACGTGAACCACAAACACTGGGTCTATCTCCATATGCTCCCGGATGTCCCCCACCTGGCCACCAGGCACAAGATTTGTATTCACAACTTCATACTATGTTGTCTGTACCTCTAATAACGAAATCCTGGCCTCCCACGTGGTCCAGTGGTTACGCCAGAGTCGGCTCTGGCCCGGAGTCCCACCAGGGGTGGCGATTGGCTGTCCGCCCCAGGGAGGGGGGAGGGAAGCCGACATGGCGTTCGCTGCGTATAAGAGTGGCCCTGTAGTACCGGGTTACGGTCGACGGCTTGGCGAGTGCCGTCTCGGAAGAGGCGTTACTTTGCCTTCTTCACTACCAGTCGCAGGACTATGGCAGCGAACTCACATTACTAGGGGGGGATTGACATAAAACATAGCGGGTCTAATTGGCTACCAAATTGGGAGAAAATGCGATAAAATCTGAAACAAATTTTAAAATAAATAATAACGAAATCCTCCAACAACATTAACTCCCTTTTCTTAGAGGGTGTGGCTCAGGGAGTCTCTCAATATTCCTCCTGCTCCCGGAAATGTGGCCTCTTCATGAAAATGCTGGAGTCAGCTGGAGATCTCAAAGGTGTTGCCCCTGTATGCCATCCATACCCTTTCCGTACAATTATAGCCAACAATCATTTAAATGCCTTTCACCGACTTCCAAAGACTCGGTGAACCCTTCCAAACCCTCCCCAGCCCCCTCTTGGGCATGCACAAAATCTCTGTAAAGCTTTCACCATTCCTTAGCACTTACCTAATTCGAGGTGGTTGTAGCAAGTTAAACTGGATGGCCAAAAACCATTATATATGAAACAGGGACACAGAAGTGTTTGATTCAGCTCATGCATTGTAAGTGTACGTGGTACTAAATGCATCAGCATAAATCACCCTTTTCCTGCACGATTCCAAGTGCATTTCAGTGATCAGAGAGAGAGATGTTCCCATTTCTCGAAACCACTCCAATGGGAAAACTCTGGAGAGTAATAAGGCTTATTTGAATCAAAGTAGAGGACAGTCGAGCTCGGGGCTTTTAGACCATGGGCTGGAGTGCTCAATGGCACACGTAAACACTTGATTTTTGAGTGGATTCCTCCTTCACGCTGGGGAAATCATCTCCAACGACTACCAGAGGTCTCAAATCCGCACTCAGCGCAGTGATCTGAGTGAATGAGTATCAATTACACCCTTCCCTGCCACCAAGCCCTGAGTCACTGCAAACATTGAGAACACAGAGGCAGAGGCACCCACAGAACATGGAGAGGAAGGGTACGTGCAGAGGGGGGGGTGGTAATTACTCCCTATTGTCAAAGCTCTCAAGGCCTTTGTTGCTAGTTCATGATGAATAAATATGCAATGCCCACTGTGGCTGCTGATGCAGAGGATATTAAGAGGCCTGCTCAGATGACCATGATTTTTTTAAACTACCCTGAAAAAGCCCCCCCCCCGCCATTATGACTGGATGTGATCACATGGTCCAAACAAAGAGTGCCATCTTTCCCTCGCCCCCACACTCCTCCACTCCCTCACAGAAGCACAGATCCCCCTCTGACAGCTGCTGGATAATCTATCAACACATCAACACCAGCAAGCGAATCAGACACCAGTAACCATGCCCGTGAGTGAACGCAGAACACATTAAGACAAGAGTTTCAGGGCCAGATTTACTAAAGGATTGTACTAAAGGATTTTAGAACGCAAAAGCGGTCGGTAAAAGATCGCAATTATCTACGTCAGACTTACTAAAATGTCATAAGGGGTAACGTCACTTTGCAACTTTCCTTTATATTAATAGTTAAGTCTGTTCATGCATATGTATACCTGGGGTAAGCGCACTAAAACAGGGTGGAGATTCTGTAAATTAAGTCAATTAAGCATTCCACCTGATTTATTAAAGCATGCCTTAATTGCAACTCTCCTCTTTGCGTGAGAATTTTAACTCTTGAAAGCAGGCGGTATTTTATGAGCACTGAGATCGCCTAGGTATTTCACAATTTCCGTTTGGTATCCAGCAGGTTCTAGTCGCTGTCCCAGCGATGCAAAACAAATAGTCACAAATGTTGTTGCAAAGTACCCTGGTTCATGTCATGACAGCTTTATTTTCAGGAATACCTGTATCTACAGACAGCCAAGTCAGAATTTTAAATATATATTCTATTCTATATCTATTTGCGGCTATTATGTGACTGCAACAAAATAGCGACCGTCTTTGTGCTGCGACTATCTTAGTAAATCTGGCCCTCAGAGTCCATGGTACTGACCCGATGTGTATTTTTGGAGAGTTCCTGATCAGAGGAAAATGGAGAACCTACTCGTACATCCTCTCCAGATTTCACACACAATCGTGTGTGTACAGGCTCATGGGGGCAATACAACATATTCATTAAGCAATGCTTTCAGATTTATACTGACATCATATATTGTGCAATGTTCTGCCCTAGCAGGCCAAAAACAAAATTCTTATTGAGCAAAGATTATACTACAGATTAGATCAAAAACAAGTTTAAAACAGGTATGGATCAATTTAGAACAGTATGACGCCTTAGCTAATAGAGTAATTATCGGAATACCTACACCTACATGGTCTGGCCTTTATTTCCCCATTTGCAAATGTAGCTTTGATGGGTTCTCATGGATTAGCGTGCACAAAACAAAGTATAAATATACACCTCGAGATGCCAGTTATTCCCATTTCCCTTCCTACGTCTGTGAGCCATGCGCACGGACTGCAAAACAAAGTTCATAACCAGACAGGTGACGTCCTTCGAGTCCAGACCTGTTCCCGTGAATTGGTTATGACGGGACGTGATTCGTTCAGAGAGCAGTAGCACACAGAGTCCCCTTTTTTGGGCTGGCTGCACCCACTTGACTGCTTTGATGAGCCAGTGCTGTTATTTTTCTTTTTCAAAGCTGGAAGGAGCATCGAGACAGCATCTTTATCTCTTCCAGCACAGACTGCGCCGAGTGCTAACGGTTCTGAGCGAGGGGTAGGGGACGGCGTTTGCTGAAAGGCAGATGAAATCAAGATGTTGCCTTGGGACATGTTGTTCAGTCTTTGGCGCACAGACTAGAGGCAGATTTACACCACAGCTGGCAGATGGAGCTGAGCCTACGTAATGCAATTAGTGTTTCAGAGAACTCCTTACACCACGAGTGACAAAGCTGGCTGTGTGGTTCCACCTGTGGCAATCTCACCAAATAAAACCAATAAATAACCTGTAAAGCACACAGCACCCTCCAAAATTATTCACACCCTTGTTAAAGATGAGCAAAGGCGGCCGTACAAAAGAAACAATACAGTTAATGAGCTACATTGTGCGCTCAAAATGGGAAAATGATATTCTTTTATGCTAATAAATTGCTCAGAGAATACTCTGGAACAGTGGTAAACGTGCCTGGTGGAGGATTGAGGAAGTGCAGCTTGCCCCCACGCACAGTGAGTCACATGGTTTTGGAGGTGAAGAAAAATCCAAGGAGGTCTACAGTGGGAGATCTGCAAAACTTGGCTGCATCTTGGGGACACAAAGTCTCCAAATCTGCCACCAGACACCACCTCCATGCCAACATGCTTTAGGGAAGGGCTGGCACAAAAAAGCCTCTATTGAGGGCAATCAACAAAAATAAGTATCTGGAGTTCGCTAAACGGCACTGAAACTCTGATTGGAATCTTGGATCATTGATGTTATGGGGTTGTATCTGCTGGTCCTAGGGCTCTTGTTAAGGTCAATGGGACCATGCTGGACTCCAGCAAGCTCCAAGACATTATGGCCAAAAACATGGTTCCCTCTGCCAGTAAGCTGAAACTTGGCTGCAAATGGATCTTTCAGCAAGACAATCATCCCAAGAATATCTAAAAATCAACCAAGAAATGGTTAACGGACCACACAATTATGGTTTCGCGATGACCATCTCAGTCTCCAGATCTGAACTCGATCTGAAATTTGTGGTTTAAATTGAAGAGGGCAGTCCAAAAGCAAAGACTGAAGGATCTGAAGGATCTTTAGAGATTCTGCATGGAGAAATGGTCAAAGATCCCCCTCAATATCTTCACATAAACACTAGTAATGTGAGGGTAGGGTGCACAAACTACTGAAAACAGGTTGTGAACAATTGTAATGCCTATCTTTTTTGGGGAAAAAAGACTTGTTACTTAGTATTAATTAGTATGAAATAATACAATCTTCCCATTTTTTGAACATACAATACAGCACATTACCTATATTGTTCATTTCATACAGTCTTCTTTATCAAGGATGTGAATAATTTTGGAGGGTACTGTATATATCAGACATGATGTAAAACAAAATTAAAGAAAACTTTGTGCATTATATTTATTATATAAAATATAGATCAGGGCAAATACCATTTGATGAGGATAGATATTTCAATGACGGAAACAATGCAAAGAAAGAAATGCACTTTGTTTACTGTGACCACAATATATACATCTCAATGGCTGTTAATTTCATTTTGGGGACACACAAATCTTAAGACACATGGCATATTACAGATGAGTAGGGGACAGGAAAAAAGAGGAGGGCTCGCGTTAAACAGAAAGAAACAACAACGTGTTCCTCTGGGCATGAGTCATTCCGGGAAAGATCGGCGCTACAGAATGTGAGCCAGGCGTTCAGTGGGAAAAGCAATGGCACCCTCGTGTGGTCTTGACCTGGTACTGCGGTCCGCTGTACACACAGAGCACTGCTTTTAGAGATGGGCTATTCCAGGGCTGTTTTGCTGTGTGCCTGATAGTATAATAATAATGTATGTAACACAACGGCAAAATAAAAGGGCACCTCCCTGAATTTTAAATGTAATTGTTCACATTATTTTTAATTATTGAGTCTATTCTCTGTACAATATTTATCTACTTGACATTATCAGATCCAAGAGATCAAGTGTCAGATTATGCAACGTTCATGGAGCAGGCTTCATTACAACTCCTTTCCAACGCAATGGCCAGAATACAGCTCCCTTTATCTTTTGTGTAACTAAAAGCAGACCAGTTTGCGTCAGCTTCATGCGTGTCATGGGTGGCGGCATCAGTATATCTCAGTGATTTCAGACAGTCGTTAAAAGCCACCAGTTATCTGGCGGTGGTTCTTGAGAGGTGAAGCGGTTAAGGCACTCGTGAGTAGCAATACGATCTGTCCTACTGCCAACGCTGTCTACGGCAAGGAGTCCCCGATGTTTAAAAGCCTCAGCATCGCCCGAAGAGGGAGGGTTTTAAGTCGACAGAGTGCCCCCTGGGACTCGGCGCTCACAAACCGATGTGATTGATTGGGCCTGAAACAGTGCCTGTGAGCTGGTTTTCGCCGTCACTCCAGCTGTGCAGTTATCTGGCGGCGGCCGCAGTGGCTCAGCGGGCAGCTCGCAGAGTGAACAGAAGTGGCTGGGTGACTTCACGCGAGTCGGTGAGACGGGCCTACAGCTGTGGTTTGCCCTTCAACGCGGACAGGCAGAGACACGGCATACACGACGCAGGACTGTGGTGTCCAGTGGTTTATCGCGGTACTTCGTTCCATTAAATTACGGTTCTGATTACAGAGTCAGAAGAAAGACTAGGGAGGAAAAATGTCACACATTGTGTGGTTATTTAAAAAATTATTATTATTTTTTTTTTTTAAGATCCGGGGCTTTTCTAAAAACATTTGGGTGTAAGCCCATTAAGCCACTCCCTCGGGCCGCCCCTGGTGGAGAGGTAGTCATGTTCTTAATATGAAAGCACAGACACAGAGCCACATGTGAAGACAGGCACGACGGCACAACAGTGCACAGGGACACTTCTGTCACACAAACTGTTAGCGCAATAACAGAACCAAACTGCATGACGGGAAACACACCCAATCAAACACAGACGTCCAGGTCGACTCAGTCAAGGAGATACGCCACACTGGAGGCAGTGCCGACACCCGCGTGAAGGAGATAACGCACGAACACGACCTTCAGGCCTTTCTGCAAGGACACAGGCGGAGGGAAGGGCTCGTTGTGAAGCGCACATATTTAGGCTTTATTTTCCAGGGACTTCATCTGCGCCAACAACACCCACTGCGTTGGCAACGTGCCCTTTTCTGTTTGCTTTCCTTTCACATCACAGTGCTGACCTCTTTGATCGGAGTTCACATGTGTGGGAGAGATACTGAAATCTGGACGGGACTGCCTCAGCGCACAGCGTACTTTGCTGAACTTTGCTGGAGCCGTTCCAGTGCGACCAGAAGCAACAGGGGGAAGAACCAGAGAGAATAGCCAGCGCCGGTCTGCTCTTACCTGGGTGACCACGGACGGTGAGCTGAGTGGAGTCTGTTCAGATCGCCCGCAGCCTGCCGTTTGCTCCCTGCGTAACACAGACACGTCCGTACAGTCAGCGGCATGAACAAGACACAACACAACCCGATACATCGCTCTCAATAACACCGCATTCCCAATTCTATCCCCGATGACTACGCTGAATAGCTCTGATACACCGGAGTGATTAATAACCCCTTCATCCATCCATTCATTGATTAATAACCCCTTCATCCATTCATTCATTCAGCCAAAGGAACGGCCTTTTCATCAGACGATTCTTTTGTCACAAATATGATTTCACAGATCAACGTCCTTCCGGAAGGACAGTGGGGAAACCTGGAACTGATGCAGCGCTGCACATTTACAGCAGACAACAGTAGCGAATCAAAATGAATGTATGCAAAACAGACACCTTTAAACACTGAACATGTATGCATTCAAACATGCATTTCAACAGACAGATATCCACGTTCAAAGGCTGTGCCCTTTAATACCACCAGGAGGCGCCTGGACTCTGTAATCTAATATTCTACCCTCAACGTCACATTACTGATGCAGTGTGGGGCGCTTTGGGTAGGAAAACAATGCATTCACAACTAAGGCTGATTCCTGAGGGCCAGTCCCCCACCATAACATGAGGTTCTAGCTTGCATTTGTGCTTTAAGTCATCGCAGCAGGACATGAATTCACTCTGAATTCATAGGGGCGGCAGTGCCTCAGTGGTTAGCGACGCGGGCTGGAAACCGGAGGGATGCTAGTTCACTTCCTGGGGCACTGCCGAAGTGCCCTTGAGCAAGGCACTGAACCCCTAACTGCTCCAGGGGCGCCGTACTATGGCTGACCCTGCGCTCGGACCTCTCTTAGGAGAGATACGTGAAAAGACAAATTCAAATGACCTTGTGTAACATGGCAATGAATAATATTCTATTCTATTCATGACCGCACAGCTAGTCCAGAAGCACATATTCTTTCTGTTCAACGAGTTCTTGCACCAGTCTGATCACCCCCCCCCCACCCCACCCCACCCCACCCCTCCAAAAAAACATTCAAGACCTTCATCCTGACAGCTAATCAAACAGAAATTGCGTGTGAACCGTCATGTGATTTTCAAAACCGGGACACTTTCAATTTCATTAAGGATGTACAATCCATTGTTTTGAGGCGTGACTTAATTTGCTCCCTGGTTTCCTGACACAAAACTCAATTACGCGCCCTGGTCAAGCATCTAACTGAAGGGCCGCACGAGACCGAGGGAACAAGGGAGGCAAGGCAATGGCCGCACATACTGTGAGCACAAACTGCATTTCACCTGAACTCTCCCAGGTCTCACCACATCACAGACAGCTGCACGAGACAAAACCAGCCAAACAACAGCAATGCATCAGTTATTCTTTAAACCCAACAGGCCAACCCTTTTCCAGTGCCATGTACTGGGTTCAAACGACAGCGTCTTGAATCCATCTGCTCTGGCCAAATGCACGGCGAGCAAGCAGCAATAAAGAACCGTGCTTAATTACTGGCGCTGCTGCTTAAAAGGTAAGTGATTTATGTCAGTAATTAGCGTTCTGCTCAAGTCCACCAGTAATTACACTTTGTTCCCAGGAAGGCCTAGGGAAGAAACAGGGTTCTGTTGAAGGAGCCTGTGAGAAACGCTTGCATGAGCTGCTGTTCTCTGGGATACAAAGATCAACACAAAGCGCAAATTGGTCCCTTTGCAGTTTCTCCATATAGAAATAAGTATGAAATATTTATGCAGCGCACGCTGATATTCAGAAGTGCTAGGGCAGGGAGAGTCAGCAGCCTTTCGTCTGTACAGTAGCTTCCCTCCCACTGCGTGTCTTCCTATGTCACAGATCACCATAGCAACGCGAAAAAATCCATGAGGTCACTGATGTCTAAAACTCTCTGGGGGCGGAGGGGATCTGTGAGTAAACTGTTACTGCATACTGAAATGTGAATACCCTCTTTTACAGCAACCAGTGGCTTGTGTGTTATGAACTTACTTTGCAAATAGAAATATGATGCAAATTTAAATATCAATGGATTTTTGAAACATGTCAAACTTTCATTTGTTAATTCTCAACAACAAAAAACCCTCTGTTCAGCTAAATAATTGTATTTTTTCCCCAAATAAAAAACCCCAAACAATACCAGGATGTCCCATGAAACCAAACCCGCTTTGTCCCTGCCAAGATGACAATGGGTGCCACCAGTTGGCACCATTGGAACTGATTTTCCCTCAAAACTCAAACCTGCATTACTGCATAGGTATACTGTCAAACTGCCATAAAGCTATCAACTGACTGCAAAAACCGTGCATTGTATGTTTCACAAAAACTTTCTCAATCCTTCATACCTCCTCCAATAAATAAGCAATTTGCCTATTCCATTTGTTTGGGATTATAATGAAAGCAGGAAGACTGTGTTTTAAGGCCACAGTAATAAAGAAATGGTCAAATCTACACAGCAAATGACATTTGTTTCCTCAACAACTTCAGTAATTGGTGGTTGAAAAGATAAATGCAGTTTTTACATATATATATTTTACTGTTTACCATGCACAATAAAATAACTACACAGAATCATACATCAAACCTACTAGTAATATAACAAGTAAGTCAAAAATCATATAGAAGCCATCTAGGTTAAATTGAAGAACTTCTAAAATGCAAAAACATACACTTAAATCAGTCAAATGTAATAAACAACTGTTCTACCTTTTAGTGCTGCTAATCTTCACAGCAGAATATTTAAACCCGATGCCCTGCTTTCACTACTTTGAAGGGAAACTTTCACTTCACTGAAATGTCTCATTTAAACACAGCATTTTCAGCCTAATTTCCCTGATTTTCAATTCAATTTGAAACAATACGTAGGATTGAAGCAACGGTGAACATAAGGCGCCCTCTGAATAGCCAAAATATTTGTTTAAAAAAATGATCAGCAATGGAGAAGCACTTTTCCTGAAGGACTCGGGGAATTGCGGAGGGCAGTGAGATCCTTTTAAGGCAGAATGAAAACAGAGGGGTGGGGGTGGGGAAGGTGCCACTGGGAGAATTTGCCAGGGAAGAGAAAACAGTGACCCCCCACACACACACCAGGGCAGGGACCAGGCTTCTCAGCTAACATGAAAACACAGCACTTAAAGCCCCAGCAGTTATAATCCTCTTATCGAGGGAAATCTGAAAAACAGGGCTTTATTGGCAGGGGTGCCAGCTGTACCTGGGGTGCACCTCTGATTTGAGACTCCCTAGGGGCCTGTTGCAGCTTTTCTAAAAAGGTGAGAGGGCCCCTGGATGAAGCAGCATTGCGGACCACAAATCACGCAATTGCACAAAAGGCAAAATAAACCACTTCAATCAGTTACGACCACTGATAACTTCGAAGAAGAATGATTCAATCTCCTACAGGCATCCGATTACTGAACCAAATATCAAAACAAAATGTGTGGGAGGCAGTATTAGCTTCCCTCCCCCCACAAAATAAGATTTGAAACTGGGAGGGTTGTTATGGCAGTAGGGGGACAGTGTGGTTAAGGAGGGTCGTTGTGGCAATAGGGGAACAGTGTTTTAAGGTTCTTGTGTATGGTAGGGTAGCGCAGGCATGCCTACATCATAAGCGTTGCCTTTCCTGGTCAGCTAGGTTTGTACCAATTATTGCAAAATATAACTTGGCTACTCTACAATGCCTGGCACCCGAAAAGTGTTCACATGGTTAATTTGGCCGAAGGTCTATAACGTTGTTAATGGGTATTTAGCGTTGCCGTACATTAACGTTGCCAATGACTATCCCTGAAAGGCCTCAATGCTTGAACATCCCAGAACAGCCCTAATGGAATAGAAATGTCTCATTTCATTCAAATAAAATCGTGTACCATTGAAGTCAACGGATCAGTAGCCTCTTTGTCTTTCATTGTTAATTCTGACTCCTGGCAACTTTGTCCAGGCCAACAATCATGATATAGCCACAGCCTGTTGTCCAATATTAGCTAAAACCGTCTTTTAATTAAGGGTTGGTCATTTATTTGTGACGTGTATGTGCACAGTATAACTAGTGAGCTGATGCAGCTAATGTTCACTGGCTGTGACATGATCACAGAGCGTTCCTTTTACGCTGTTCATATAGCACCCAGCAGACTGCTGCTTTGTTTCTTTGCAAAACAAAAATGTGAATAATATTTAGCAACTGAGTACGGAAGCAATCTAACTGTTAAGGGGGAAAGAATAACAATAGTATTGTGTAGAAATCGTTAGCTTGTTTTTGTTGTTATCAGCCATTAGCCAACACAACAGAGCCTAGTATTAATCAGGTCTGATGTAACGTGACATCATTGATACCATTTTATATGCAGCTTCCTGTTTGGTCAGTTTGATAGCTCAGTAATGATGGCTAGCTAAGCATGGCTGCAACAAAATCCTGTCAAATAGATGGTTTATGCGACTATATTAGCCAGCTGAAGAGTTGATGGTTTCTATATGGTTGATAATTCAATGAACATGCACATTGCAACAAAGTTTGAGACATATGGAGCTGAAAAACATTACTTTTTAGGAAGTACTAGGAACTAGGATTAATTGCATCTATCAATGAACAGCCACTAATGACCAATTTGTCCAAGAGAAGACACTATTAAACTTCAGAGCCATTTAAGGCATTATTTGGTGTGAACTCTCATTTCTCACAAGCAATGAAATGGTAACATGGTATTCTCAACCTTTTTTTAAATAGGGGAAAATAAGTAAATAATTATTTGCCCAATATCGGCCTCCCTGCTCACCTAAATATCGGTCGTGTGTGACTAGTATCAAATGACTGTATGTATCTAGTGACTGTATGAAATGTTTTACTGTGGGCTAATCAATGAGTGAACTGGTGTTGGTGTATATAGCTAATTAGGCAACTGACCCAGGGTAATTGGTGGAAACAAAAACCTGCATACACACGGGTCCTCCAGGACCAGAACTGCCCACCCCTGGTCTACAATTAGTCCACAATAAAAATGTTGGTCTGGTTTACAGCAGGGTTACTCAGATCTGGCCCATGAATCCAAATTTGGTTCTGGTTTTCTACAAGTAGTTAATTGAACAATTAGTGCAAATGATTGGCCAGAGGTCTTCACACCCTGACTCCCAGGTGTGACTCCCAGGTGTGACTCCCAGGTGAAGGGAGTGCGGAAAGACAGCAGTACTCAGCCCATGAGGACCATGATTTAAGTACATTTACATTTTAAGCATTTAGCAGACGCTCTTATCCAGAGCGACTTACAAGATGTGCATAAATACATGATCAGTGCAGTAATACAGCAATAGACATCATTGTAGGCAGCTGCGTACCATACCTGTAACACTGGGAAATTTTATTATTGAGTAAGTCGTGATGACAATTAGCTAGATGTACAGAATTCAGTGGTAGTGGAGTCTGAAAAGGTGGGTTTTGAGTCTCTTGCGGAAGATCACAAGTGATTCCGCGGTCCCGACTGATTGTGGAAGGTCGTTCCACCACCGAGGGGTCAGGACAGAGAAGAGGCGAGACCGCGAGGAGCGGCTGCCAGGCATCCTAACCCTAGGATTACAGGATAGGCTGAATGCTGTTACTTTGCTGCCATATTAAATTGAAATCATTCAATAATAAATAAAATATAAATGCATTAATAAACTAATGAACTAAATGGAAAAAAAATCTTGAAATATTAAACAAAATCATTTTATTTCTGTCTCAATAATTATAATAATTGTCACGCTTGTGGTCAGTATCATCAAGCTGGCATTATACTTGTCCACATGACAACTTGTACATATACAGTAGTCAAACTCCAAGACTGGGGCTCTCAAACATAGAGAAGGCTGGAATAGGCAGACAGACCCATTAACATTCAACACATAATTCAGTCTCCCATGAAATTAACCACAGGCCCTCCTTAACTGGATTACATTTTCAGATGATTACACACAGCTTCTTAAAAAAATTATCTCATTGCATATTAATGTAAAACATTTAAATTATTTTGTTTTTTATATAGAGCAATTATGAATTATGTACAACTTAAGCCATTGAACTCCGACATCTCTAATGCTTTTCACTATTAGTGCATTAAAACATGGAAGAAAAAATCATGCGTCACCACCTCAGGATTCCGGTATGATTACTCTGGGTATTTCCAATGCTCCTATGTTCTTCATAGCTTAGTCGGAGGTTTTTAAACACAGTCTTTACCAGAAGATGGGCTTGTGAAACCTGACACTAAATTCAAGCTCTGCCGGATATTTAACCACAGCTCAAAGGCGCTTGCAAGCACAATTACTGTAGCCGGTGATCACACGAAACCCTACAAAGTCAATATGCTTAAAACAATTTACAATTGTGTGCACACCGAGTTTCCATGATAATCGTAACAAACCCACAAGAGCTATTGTTTGGGCTAGATCAGTACAAAAGGTAACATTTGTTCTAGAGATGTTTATTCCACTGTGCACATGGCCCAGATGCAGGACAGGGGGAAATAGATTAGTTCTTGTCACAAACACCTGATGGTGACATCACTTTCTGAAACAGACTGGAATATAAAATCAAACACTTGAAAATGCTCACAATGTCCACAACAGGTAGGCATTGGTGTACAGTGATCCTAGTCATCGCACCATTTCAACCCTCATTCTAATGGGCCTGAGAAACAATAAAAGACAACAATAAGCCTACTATGCAAAAGACCCTAGGCCCTGGCATGATAAACTAAACACATTCTGACCAGAGACTACAGAAGGTGTCTTTTAGTGTAATAGACAAACATATACACATATTATGGCACTGTTCAATGCCATGAAAACACCAATAAACAGCCTGCATTAAAAAAAATATTAAACTGCTCGACTGTTTTCCACAGAATGGTGCACTGGGCATGCTACACACCTACATGAATTGAACTGCTGAGGACCTAGAAATTGAGAAGCTTGGCACCACCATGACATACACACAATCTATCGGTTTTATAGAGCAAGTCACAAGGCCTGTTCATTGTCAAACCAGCTTCTAAAACTAGCTCTAGCAAGCCAATAATCAAACAAACACATCAATATCCGTCAAGAACAGCATCTACATATTTCAAAAATAATTAACACTGAAAGCACGGATTCATTAAATACTATATTAGCATTATTTCTTCAATGTCTATAGCCTGATACCTAAAAAACAAAATGCATGTCAATAATGGCATCCAAATACATAGGCCTACATGAACCTGCATTTGCAAGCATACTACTAAAACAGTACAATGCACTGCCAAAAAATAAAATAATAAAAAAATATTGCCCTTACTGACATACACATCTCTTTTAACCAACTGCTTTTATTCTTGTCTATTGGACTGCAGTCCTTTGTTTATAGTTACCTGATGGTGAAATGTTCCCATTAAGTCACCTAGATTAATACAAAGTACTGGGCATTGTGTTTGGCACAAAATGTCCAGACATTCAAAGCAAGGCCTAATTAGTTAACAAGATTACTGGGGTCAAAGTCTGAAGGAGGATGTCATATGGTCAGATTCAAGGAAAGCATTAAATTAAGAGCATACACAAACAAATGGACCATATCCCAATGATTAGTTACTTGACTGATATTGTGCTGACCGTCTGGAAGCATTCGTTTAACAGCACAAAATGATTATGGTGTGCATTGTTGGCCCCAGAAGAAGAACCATGTCAAACCTGTGTGCACACAGGCAGGAGCTGGGGGTGGGAGTGGCAAGGCTAATATAATGAACTGACTGCCCTTTCAGTAAAGAATGCAGACACAAACTCTACTGGGATGCAAGCACTCCGCAGCATAGACATCCTCAGAGCTATACCAGACGACGTCCGCTCAGGCTTAGCAAAAATTCTAAACTCTTCACTTTATGAAGGCTTCACGTTCATGCTTAGTTCAGGAATAAAACGTGTATAAAAACATAGGTGGAAAATACGTTGATGACTACAATGGCAAAAAAAAAACAACAACAACAAAAACATAGTTATAGTCTAATCCTTTTGCAAAAACATGCCGACAGGTTGTAGTGACAGAAAGCGAAGCCGTTAAGGACATACACTGGACTTCCGGTGAAGTGAGTCCGACAATCACATCAACAGAGTTCCACTTAACTGCTCTATAAATTGACATTTGCGCTCAGTAATCCAGAAGTGAGAAGGAATCAAAAGTCAGCAGCTGTACTTTGAGGCAGGCCAGCTGAGCCCTTGGTTGCCAATCAAACGAGTCCTGTGGGGTGCCTCAGAGAAGTTTCAGGAGATCCTAAGCAACGGTCTATTTTTTTTTTTTGTCGCCATCTTAACTGCACATTAATTGATAAATGAACTAATGACGTTCACTTGTTTTTCTGAGATCACACTGCACCTTACTGAATATACACTAACAAATTAAATGACTGTTAGAGTTGTTTTTATAATGTATGAGAACACCTACCATAGTAACAAATATCTTATAACATTACATTACATTCATTTAGTAGACGCTCTTATCCAGAGCAACTTACAACTCCCAATAAACGTCTACTTTTTAAAAGTAAAACAACTGATGTAGCGTGTTTCCTCGCTGGCTACACCTTTCCAGGGTTAAGATTCGGTCCTGGGTGACATAGAAATGAATTCCCTTTAATAAATGATTTCGCATTTCTGCTTTATTAACATCCGTACAATGCTGTGAACAGCTGTAAGGTTGGTAAATGTCACGTGGGACCTGATGGAAAATTATTGTGGTGGATGGGTCGCAAAGTGGCCTAAAGCAAACTCGTTATCAAAAATAAAAAGGACCGTCCGTGTCCTTTCCATAACATGAATGTGATCAAATGATTCACTGACAAAACGTTCACTTGTTCTACACTTAAATGACTAAAATTATTCCCATAATACGATCACCTTATACAGTCTCAGAGCTGTGAGAGTAAACCATGTGCTAAGAGCTACACGCAATGAGGAAAGTGCTTCTGATTTTAATGAGCCTGTTGATTCCTCGGCCAGCACAGCATCCAAGGCACTGCATTTTGCAAATGACAAAGTGGGGGAAAAAACTAATAACGTGTTTGCAATTGGTCCTCAATTTATTGAAATATGTGTTTTATATGGCGAGTTATTACAAATTTAAGCAATATACAAACTGAGCAGTGAATCACTGTATTTTAAAGGGCGTCTTTTTACACTACACTTTTTACATTCATCTAAAAATGTTGCAACTTTGACGCGACAGTATATACACGTTTCTTTTTTTTTCTCCAAATATGGTTACCAATCCATTTGAGTCGTTGACAATACTTAGACATAAAGCTATGCTATGTATCAGAATCGTTTATTTAAAAAAACAAATGAACTCGTTCTGTATTAAAGCCTTAAAGGAAGAGCTCACACTCACACATAACAGTTTTATTGTATTAACAGCTAATGAAAACAACCCAATTATATTTGTATCCACCAACCAACTCGTTGTTGCTGTTCTGTTATTCTTTTTCTGGCCTACCGACTGCTCTAAGACCCGACTCGTGTTTTTATGTGAACCTGCGGCGTGTCCGTCTCCTTCTAACATACTAAACACTACCAAAACAAAAAGGCATTTAGCTACTTTAACAGCGGCCCCATATCATACACGCGAAATAAGAGACTTTAACGTTTGAGTCTGGACATGCACAACGTATGGAAAATATTAGCGTGGATAAATGTTCCTCTCTTGCTGCTGTATTCGTACCGTTGTTAAGAGTCTTACACCAGATTTTAAGATTAAGAAAACAGGGAATAACGTTTGTAAGGCACCACTCTTTCCCCCACACTCCCCCACTGCACACATTAGAGAAAATGCAGAAGCGCCACTAAACGAGACACCGATCAGAGTTGAACGTAACCGCTTTCTTTCCCTAGCCCCCCTCCTCCCCATTTGGAAGAATAAAAATGGATTTTAAAACGTAAAATGCATGCTTTCCACACCTGTGCAAAGAATAACAAATAGGGCTGTATTCAGCTACTCACCTCCGAAAAGATGTGAATTTAAAGGGCCAGGTCCGCTCCCCTTGTTCGCCCACTCACTCTCTCTCACTCTCTCTCTCTCTCTCTCTCTCTCTCTCTCTCTCTCTCTCTCTCTCTCTCTCTCTCTCTCTCTCTCTCTCTCTCTCTCTCTCTCTCTCTCTCTCTCTCTCTCTCTCTCTCTCTCTCTCTCTCTCTCTCTCTCTCTCTCTCTCTCTCTCTCTCTCTCTCTCTCTCTCTCTCTCTCTCTTCTCACCAGCTCCCCCCTCTCTCCACCATTTCAGACAGCTTCTCACACCATTTCAGACAAACTTGCTTGCTTTTCTATCTTGGAGTATTATGGCAAAGAGCGGTCTTGTTCGGAGTAACAAGGCGGCTCTTATTCAACATTGAAAACCAATCAGTCCTTCAGTAGCTGCCCTCTCCACCCCTCACTCCGAGTGTATGTTCGGTTGTACCTCCGACTCGTCCACCCTTACGATGTTTATTTATTTATTTTAGCAAAAAAACTTTGACAGCTAATTTCCTCGTTTATACGAGTTAAGATGATTGCTTATACTTGGCCTCTTATTGTATCTCTTTTGTAGGCTTTAATCTCACCTTTTTCGCAAATCATGCGCTGTAACTTTAAATTAGACCTTTATCCAGGCACGAGCAAGTTCAACTACAGACATGGTCAAGATATGGACGCGTATTAAATACGTTTCATGGACGAGAGGCTATAGTGTAAAATCAGTGTCAGATAGAGGGCCATAAACTACACTTAAATAACGTTAATCTCTTGATTAATCCCTGTACACATGCGCGCAACAAACTCTAAAGAAACAGTTCTATATTCTATCAATATAATTTGTAATAAAAAAATGCTAAAGACATTCCAGGTATTCAGAACCTACATCTTGTGATATGTCTCCACTTAAAACAAAACGAAAATAGATAAGGATAAGGGAACCTGTTCATGGGTCATCTCTATGGGTAATGATAAAAACAAAACAAAAAAAGTATGTTGCAGGGCAACACAAACCTGGACTAGACCAATGAAACAGTTTAGTTGAAATTGGGGTTGGGATCCTAGAACAGATTGACTTTATAAAGTACCCTCCAAAATTATTCACACCCTTGATAAAGATTAGCAAAGAAAGCTGTATAAAATAAACAATACAGGTAATGAGCTATATTGTATGCTCAAAACATGGGAATATTATTGTATACAAATACAATTGGTAGAGAAAACAATTGTATTTTAAATAATAAAATAATAATAACATGTAAATAAGTATAAATAAATACTTATATTTATATAAATAAGTAATTTTGTTTTTAAGAAAAGATGTCACAATTATTCACACCCCTAATAATGACTTTAAATAAAATCCAACAAAAATAAATCTGCATCAACATGTTACATTTTAAGTTAATCTCAAACTTATGGAACTGTATTGTGACCTTCCGTGACTTCCTGTTTCACTGGGGTATAAAAATGAGGTAACACACATGTAAAATCCATTTGTCATCCATCACCATGGGGAAAGGCAAAGAACTCTTAGAATAAATAAAGGGGTGTTGACCTCCACAAGTCTGGAGATTTTAAACCTGCCTGGTAGAGGATGCAGGTGCTTCTTGCCCCCACAAACAGCATGGCAAATAGTTTGGGAGGCAAAGAAAAATCCAAGGGCCACAATTGGAGATCTACAAAACATGGTTTCATCCTGGGGATGCAAAGTCTCCAAATCTACCATCAGATGCCATCTCCATGCCAATAGGCTTCAAGGAAGGATTGCCAGCATCTGAAGTTTTCTAAATGGCATTGGAACTCAAATTGAAATGGGGTGTTATTGTAAGGTCAGGCTAAAATGGAGCTTTTTGGCACACCAGTGGTGGGTTTGGTGTTGGAAGAAGGACGCTGAAGTTGAAAAGAATGTCATACCTACGGTGAAATATGGTGGTGGATCTTACATTTTATGGAGTTTTGCATCTGCTGGTCCTAGGGCTCTTGTTAAGGACAATGGAATCAAGTACCAAGACATTTTTGACGTAAACCTGGTTCACTCTGCCAGGAAGCTTAAACTTGGCCACAAATGGATCTTTTAGCTAGACAATGATCACAAGCATACCTAAAAATCAATCAAGAAATGATTAACTGACCACAAAAGTACTGTTTTGCAATAATTGTTTCAGTCTCCAGACTTGAAACCTGTTAACAATTTGTGGTTTGAATTGCAGAGGACAGTCCAAAAGTGCAGACTGCAGACTTGAAAGATTCTGAATGGAGGAATGGTCAAAGATCCCCCCCAATATGTTCACCAATCTCATAAAACACAATGTAAGATGATATGTTATCCTTGTGTGACTAATTGTGACACATAGCTTTTTTGGGGGAAAATGACAGGTTATACAAAACAAATTTTTCTAAGCAATTTTACTACTATAAAATAATATAATTTCCCAATTTTTAACATACAAAAATGTCTATAGCTCATTACTTCAATTTGTTTACTTTATACAGTGTTCTTTGCTTATCTATATCAAGGGTGTGAATAATTTTGGAGGATACTGTGTACATGAAGCATTATGCATTACCAGATTTATTAGACTACTCAGTGAAATGTAAACAAACCATTTTCTTGCATTTGTATTTCAAATCAACCTTTACTACATGTTTGTTTTTGCTTTTTTTTGTTTTTGGGGGAGATCTTAGACAGGAAGGAAATAAATGTGTTCCTTTTTAAAATCATGATCTACTAAATTATCAATATGTCTGAATTAAATGTAAAAAATATGATTAGATACAAAATGAGACACTTTCCCCTTCCAGTCCAGTTGGTAGGTGTGTGACAATTAATTAATGCAATTGATAGATTTTTCAAAACTTTTCATACATTCCAATTGACAGGGAAACACTAATAGAGACACTAATTGATTCTAGTTTTAGTATTCATTTATTCTAACAGGGCGGTTTATTTGCTGACTGAATCATTTACTAATGGATTGATGATGATAACCACATTTGTATGGAATTTGACTGCATGCTTTAGGGATGCAATGTTATTCAGATTGTCTACAATTTGCACTTAATTAGTATCAACATGGTAATTGATACCAGTGCATTCAAATTGTCAAATCACCAAAACAAATTCTCAATTGTCAGGTATATTTAGAATCACTAAACATTAAATAAAAGTAGCATGGACCCAGTTTCATTTTTTGAAGAAACATTTCGCTATATGTCTAAAACGATACATGTTTTTTAAAATGCAGCTTCATTTGTTCAATATGACATTGAGTAAAGATGAATTTCTATCTATCCTCCTTTTTTAAGATTGTGGGTTTGGTGGCCATTGAAATGAACATGATGTGGAAAAAAGGTAACATCTTAAATGTGTTGCTTGTTGTTGGATACGAGGTGTGCTGTGATTAGATTCTATCTATCATTTATGAATTTATGAATTATTCAATATTCACTCACTTCAATTTGTCTCTTCATTTTTCACACTAGAACTGCGTCATAGTGAATGTGCAGATCCTGTACTAGTGATGGGAACCTGGAAAACATTTCATCAGTGCCATTGTCTCATAGGGCTCAGTTTTTAGGATTGACCAAAAACAAAAGAGAAGAGACAAGCTGATGGGATATTTGTGTAACACAATAACATTGGGTGGATGTGACCAATCAGCTCCCTGTTAGCCGAACAATGGACCCTTAAATAGCATATGTATTTGCCTGTTTGTTTTCAACTGTACATTTTATCAATGCTCTTGTATATGTACTCATATCAGATACCGAAGATATTTTCAGATTCTCATAAAAAAGCTTTTTGTAACATATTTGAGGCATCACTTTGAAGTGTTCAACCACAGTTGAATTGATTTTAATTGAATTGAACATTGAATTTTTCAAGGAACCCAAGTTTTACAAATGATACAGCGCTTTACACTTGATTTTTTCACCTTGCTTTTGGCATCTCTTGCTTGGATCTGAAAGAATAACTCTTCATCAATGTCAAAGAAACAAAATACACATGTCTATCACTGAGAAGATATCTGTGTTTCTATAGTCAATTTGATTTCACTAATTGTAAGAAATGACATGATAACCATCGGAATTAATAGCCTACTATTTGATTGTCACAGGTATGCGAGCTGAAATAGGTAGGAAATCAAATCCTTAGTCATCTGTAAATAGAGATGACCAAACAAACAAAAATAAGAACAGAAAAACTGATGGATATACAATCTCATTGGGCGGGGATAATACATGTGTCTATATAGATGTATATGTATATAATATATGTATATAATAACAATAAGATATTTAATAAATGCAGGGGAACTTTAAGGGGTATAATGACCTCTGATGGTCTTGGCTAGAAACAGACTCAAACTAATTTGTTATAAGCAAGCAACACACAACTGGAAGCCTGCTGGCAGATATATAACACAAACGTTTGTGGGCAGCTTGGGTCTCCATGAGATATTCAGTGATACCGCATAGGCCATTAATTTGTGCGATCTTTCAGAGATTGCTAAAAAGGCATTCCTCTGGGCCTTAGACCCTGTGATTCTGGACATTACATTACATTACAGGCATTTAGCAGACGCCCTTATCTGGAGCTACTTACAGTTGACATTTCTTTACATACAATCCATTTATATAGCTGGATATTAACTGAAGCAATTCAGGTTAAGTACCTTGCTCAAGAGTACAATGGCAGTGTCCCACCTGGGTATCGAACCTGCAACCTCTGAGTTACAAGCCCAGCTCCCTAACCATTACACTATACTGCCCACGATGTGGGTTGGACAATGTGTCTGCAACCTTAGATCAATATGACACAATGATAGTTAACGCTGGAGGAGCTAAGAGTCAAACGAGCACATTTGCTGCCCTGGAGGTGACACAACGAGTGGGAAACGTCTTAAAAAAAGCTTGATGGTTCTTTCAATGGGATCTACCCAGCGTGAAAGTAAGCTGTTTAAGCAGAAGTGGATGACTCACAGTCTTGTAAACGTGCATGTCGGCGATCTCTTTGGACAGCGTTACTGCTTGGATTTGCGTGGACTTTGTGGTAAGAGGGAGGTCCACATCGGTGTGGGTGACTCACAAAAAATTACACTGAGAGACCTTCCAAGTCAATCATATATCAACTCGTCTTCCACTGGGCTATACAAAGAGATGGAATAGGCTCACAGTCTAGGCACACATAGGGTGACTCATACTTTGCTGCTTTCTCTGAACTTGTGTTTGCAGTTTTGTTGTTCCTTTGAACATCCTTTTTAAAATGATGGGAAGGAATCATTTGATTAATTAGAGATCAAATAAACGTAGACAAATGCACAATTTTGCACCTTTACATTGAAATTACATGGGCTGACAATAAACAGTTGAATGAAATTAGGGGACTAAAGATTATTATTAGTTTTTTTCTGTTTTTAATTCACAATCAATGACGATCAGTCAAAGCTGGTTGGAAAGTAGTACAATTTTACCTTATACAAAACAACACACAATGCATATTAGAAACTGGATTGGAAATTCTAGAAGCAATAACAGACAATAAAATTAATGGCTTAATTAAAGTCTTTACCCAAGGTGGATGTGAGTTTTATAGGGACCATTAATCATCATTACCTGTGAACCCCAGAGTATAAAAGGGTGGCAGAGAGCAAAACAGTTCTTATTATTCACTGTACAGTGCAGTATCAACCCGAACACAATTAACCTACAACTGTGGCCCTCGTAAGAAACCATCACACTGTCAAGACATAGTACCTAGCAGCTTTGTGTTTCAGGAGGTTAGTCTTTACTGAAAGATTGCATCGAAATCCAATATTGTGTCTCTGATCTCATTTCACAGGAAACTAAAATAGCTGTTGGAAGCAAGTGGTTCATAAATAATGGCAATTCAATTCCCACATAAATGCATATTGCATATATCCATAAAAACTAAATCTACATTTATTTGTTATTTTTTATCATTCCTTCTGTCAGGACATTTAAAATAGAAGATCATGTTTGTGTGAACTGAAGAAGAAAATGTGAGAATGTCATTTGGCTGGAGAAGGAGCTGCCTGACAGAGAGATTGTTGTGTTTACGGTCGCTTCACTCCGCGGTCTTCTCCAGAAAAGCAGAGCAGTGGTGCCTTTCAGTGCGGGGTCATACAGTTAGCCTAGAGGAAGACGGAGTAACCTGAAACCATACCGTCTCTGGTGTCTGTTCTTCGTAACACTCATTTCTGGCTGTATTGCTACAACCCCCTCTCCCTCTTGACATCATTTTGCATCTGTTCATGATCTGTTATAATGTGTTTGAAATACACTGCCTACTCTGGCCAGTAAACATCTACACCTGAACACCACATGCTCAAAAAATTTGAATTTCAATGTGATTTCACAGGAACTGTGTTTCCCTGTTACATTTTCCCTAGCATGTACAGTAATTTATACATTTATCATCATCATTTTTGACAGATATCATATTACAATACTAAGGACTGGGTATGGAGATTGAGCAGGCTTCTGTGCCTGCTTGCAGGTGGCAGAATCATCCCTGGGGTCCTGGGGTCTCTTCACAGGCAGTGACACATCCCGGAGCACCCCCTGTGGCACTCCATCTCTCAAGTGGACCATGTCTCTAGTTGACTCATTTTGCAGCGGGTGTTATTTATAGAGGAAAAAAAAACTGCCTGTGCCGCATTGCCCTAATTTCCTCTGAAGCGTGAAATTATGCTGATGCTTATACATTTCCATTTTCCCTTTGAAGTGGCTTGTACTGACAGCTACATCTCAAAAAAAGCTGTGGGGCAGCAGTAGAGAGCGCGGCATGGCCAGGCACACCACAGCGCCCACAGAAACACAGACCGGGCACTGAACACCACAGAGACACGGACCAGGTACTGAACACCACAGCGCCATACAGCTTCGCCTCCTTCAGGCATCATCTGCTGGGCTTGTCACACAAGTAGCCATTTCTGTTACATTTTGCTGGTCGTGCTCACCTGCCATCATCACCCGCAAACAAAATGAACCTGGTCGCTGCGGTGAGAATTAATGATACAGGAGGAGACTGGACAGACAGAGGGTGAGGGGAGCTGTGAAAATGGCTACGCTCTGTTGCTTTGTTTCCCAGTCAGTTCTCACTAATTGGCCATCAGATGAGATGCAGACAAACTAATTAAACAAGATTCTTGTTCGCCATTCCAAGAAACAGAAGAATATACATTTTAGTGGTACCACTACTCTATTTAATAGCTAAGACGAGGAAAATACACAATTAAAATTTGACAGCTGAAGTTTTTTATTCATTATATTCTTTGGAAGGAATTAAGTTCGTCTTGATCCCTCTACTCTTGCCAACTATCGTACTTGGTCTTGGGAAAGCTCAAGAGTATGTGTCATTTTATGGCATATGTTTGGATGACCTCGACGGGTAATGAACAAAACAAAATGTCCATGCATTAATTCAAAGTACAAGGCAAAACGGGCAATTAACTGCCAGTCAGTTGACCACAAATGAGAAACTGGCGAGAACAGCCAGTTTAATCCAAAATGGTGGTGGGCCAACCCCTCCTCTGTGGTGTGAGAGCAGGGAAATGAGGGTGTTGTTGTCGGCTGCAGGGGTGACATGCATGCCGAATGGAGACAAGCTCGTGTGAGGAGGAGGATCCATCAGAAGCTGTCAAACACTCTTCCACTTCATTAAAACAGCTGCACAGATGGGGCCAGAGAATGTGGAGAAAAGGAGAGAGCGAGAGAGAGAAGAGATGTAGGGTAAAACAGGATAGAAAGAGGGAAAGAGAGCCTCAGGTAGGTAGACAAGTGTATTGTACAGAGAGCAAGCTTTTTGGAGGGCCTGTCACATCTTGGAGGTATATTTCCTCCCCGCTTACCTCCGCGAAGGTCATGCCGAGCCTGTGGGGGCTTCCATTGGAAAAATCGCTGGGCGTGACGGATTGCTTTTAGCCTGTCAAAGTGTGAACAAAAGATGATCCAAAAACAGGCAGGAGGAACAGAATATCAAGGGGTTTGCACATAGAGATTTGACTCTTTGTGAGGATCTGGACAAATAAACTGCCAAAAAATCCAGTTGACAGTAATAATACACAGCACAACAATTCTCTTTGTAAACCAAGGACAAGTAGAGGGTGAATAACAACGCATGACTCAAATTTGTCAATGTTGTTTTCATTTTTTCATAATATTTTTTAACCACAGTATAACTAACTTATAGCTAAAATACAGTACCATGTATTGTATGGTACCAACACTTGGATACAAAGGAAGTATGACAAAAATCTAATAATAAAACATCTTGCCATCTTCAACATCTGTCACACACAGCTTCTCCATCATTTAAGATAACCAAGGACCAATATTTCTGTTGTTGCATGTTTTTAGTTTTATTAGACAAAAATCATTCATTTTTTTACATCTGATTTATCATCTCTATCACTATATGCGTATGTGTACGTTTTGTTTGTTATGGGATACTGGGAGCACAGTATATTTTTTTAAGAGGAAGACTATCGCTAGAAGCTAAATAATCTATTAAATAAATAAATAAAACATAGAAGGAAAAAAATAATCTAAATAATACAAATAAAATAAAACACCTATAGTTTTCAAAAGATACATTTGCAAAGGGATTCAAAAGAGGGAAGATGCATCACAGTTTTTGTCCTTGCCTTCATGCAGGCTTACAAATATTTCGGTGCCAGTGGCGACCATGCTGGATCAACTTCTGATAGGACGACAGGCATTACTCACAGCTGTACAGACCCAAATCCCCACTACATAAATGTTCCGGCTTGGTGCGGCCTTAAGTCACCACCTATAAACTGATCCTTCGGGACTGCGGTCTGCTATCTGAGGAAATCCGCTGTGAATCAAGGCAATCGTCGTTATGCCCAGCCATTGCTGGCGTGCGCATTTAAACATAGATCATGCTCCTCACAGCCCCCAGCCAAGGACAATACAGGTCTTTTTCAGGGAGGACTTCTACTTTCATCAAGTTCATCGATCCACTTAAATGTCCAGCATTGTCCCACTGCTGCCCACAACATATATGCTATGTATTGTACTGTTACACATATTTACAATAGGTAATATTCATGGAAAGTAAGGAAATGTTACATCTGACAAAACTGAACACCAAAGGCATGAAACAGAATCAGTGATTAAAAAAACTCATTTGCATGAAGGGTTTGAGGGTTGTGACAATTTTGCTTTGCCTTGTGATGCCTCACAAAAAATAACATTTTATACGGGCAAGCAGAGATACATTTTTCCCATATCCCGTAAATAATTTCAACCTGAGTGAAAAACATAGCCTCTGAATATTTTTTGTATACCTTTAATTCATTTTCATAATCTTCCTCAATGATCCCTCCAGTCCATTGTGTGTTTCCGTGAATTTGTCTCCAACAGTTTTGCTTTGCAAGTAATCACCGGAGGAGTGAAAGCTGCATGAAGATTGTGAGGATTTGAAAAGGCGGTAACGGGATTAGCGTGTGCCCGTGAAGGCAAACACGGTCCAAATGACGTCAGTTCAACATTACGCCTCATGTTTAACCTGCTGCTTCAATCTGTCTCTCCCAGGGGGCACAGCCGCTCTCCAGCGGGACATACGGCACGACTCACCCATTCAGGGGGCGGATCATGCCAACTTGACAGACATTTTTTCAAAGTTTGTTTATTAACCTTCACAATGGAAAAAACAATCTCTAAAAATGGCTGCAAGGGTGACCAAATGGGGGGCGGGATTGAGAGGCCATGAAACAAATGCATTTTATTGACTTGAATAAATACAATTCAACTCACATATGCCTCTCTCAGAATTGAAATGTTGCACACAAAGATGACCGAATAAACACAGTTTTAACAGGATCTTTATAGTGGTAGTTTTGTGTGCTGCTGCTGTAATTCTTCCCCATCGTCTTTACCGTACGTGAAGAATATGACTGCGCCCTTCGCTCTGCAAGCCACCTGGTTTTCAGGTTCTACTGCTACGTTCAAGTCAGTCCACCATCACTCTGCATCAGTTGGCAATTCAGAATCACAGAGACAATGAGGGCAAACCCTCAAGCATTAGAGGACTGGAGTTTCCAGTAGCTGGCAAAGGAATGACTAGAAAAACAAACAGAGCAAAGAGACCAAATCAAGACTTCCACAGTCAGGACTTAAGCATCGACCTTAGGCATTGCACTTCAAGGATATTTACATGACTGCAAGCTTTCTTGCATTGTCATCACAGTGGGTCTGCCATCTATCTGAAATGGTAGATGGACTTTAAAAAATAAATGTTTAAACAGATTTTGATGATTTTGATACTTTTACTAATATAAGTAATCATATCATGATATATATTGCTCTAAGCAATGTCTATTCAAACACTGTGTTTTTATTTTTTATTTATTTAAAAAAAATGTTTAATTGTTTCAGATTTTTTCCCTTTTTGGTAGCCAATTGCACCCTATTTCTAATTCAACCATCCCTTCCCTCGTACTACGGGCCCTGCCGCTGTAACCCTGGGACCAGCAGTGACAAAGGCGTTGAACCGCCTCCTCCGAGACAGAACTCGCCAAGCCGTTGACCGCAATTCTGATACACGAGCCGCTTTTGCACATGTCGAGCTCCTGCTGGCTTCCCTAACCCCTTCCCTCTGGGCGGACAGCCAATCAAATTGTCTAAACGGGGCTCCCAGTCAGAGCCAGGCTGGTATAGCCCGGGATGGAACCCCGGCCGCAGTGGGCAACTTACACTCCGGGTGAGTGCCTTTACCGTTACACCATCCGGGGGCCCTGTGTTTTCATTTTTTTATAATTTTGCAAGAGACTTTTGTAAAGCCTCCCTCTCATTATGAATTAACTTTTCTCATTATGAATTGATTTATTTCTTAATTCACCCCTTTGGCTAATGGTGGCACCAACAGGGCCCAATGTGTCAGCCAGCAGTACCACCATTTCCTGATGGCATCCTCCTGCTTCTGCCCAAGCAGGTGGCTGTGTGTAACGTTTCTGCCATGCAGTCAGGCCTGTATGTCATTGAGCTCATGCCTCTGAGCCAGGGGCACCTGTTATTGCTCTCCCCATCCCCATGATTTTATTCAGCTCAAATCCAACACTGCTTTGGGTCTTGTCTGCAAAACACTTGTGCTTTCGCGTCCAAGCAACCAACAGCAAAGACAGTTCACAATGTCCTCTACACCTTCTACCGTCTTCCACTTCTCTGTGCTTCCACTATGTACAGTATAACAAAACTGCACAGGATAAAAATGGAGGATAATGTTAAAAATGCTTTACCATATTTTTATCCTAAACAGTTTTGTCTTATTTCCTCTCATCTTTCTTTTAAAATTAATTAATGTCAAATAAATTAATAATGTCAATTTAAATGTCAATTCTTCTGTATCCTCTTATTGTGGACCCAACAAACAGAACGTTAAAAATACATTGTGAATCCATTCCTCGTTCGCTCTCAATGTGAATGTCATCGGAGACAGCACACCTGCAGTGTCTTTTACTGCACGTACAGTAGAGCTTCCTCCAATCCCAGCTCTTATCTGTCATCAGTCAAATCAGACTGCAGGGGTCAGTGTCCCAGATTTCACAAAGACCTGGAATCTGTCACAACATTAACAATTGCAAACATTGTGCGCCTGCAACTTAGTTGGTATGAGCCCCTTAAAGTTATAATACATATATGGGGTAACTATATGAGAGCACACCATTCTTCACAATAAATCATGTGTGTGTGGTGGGGGTAGTATATACACCATGGATCATGTGGAAAGAGCATCAAATGATTTATTCCAAAATGATTCAGTGATAAGTACACATTTTAACATTTGGATTAGGACAAGAAATTAGGATTTGCATGAGAGTAGGTCGGGGTTCTTGTGAACAACGTATGGTTGACCACTGATAAACACCAGCAATGTAAATGTACTGTCTTAAGTGTGTAAGATATGTGTACAATTGGGATAGTTAAAAGCAGGCTTTCTCATTAAAACACATATGGAATTTGAGAGATCTGCTCATGTTTCAGACTTGCCTAGCTGCTCTTCCTCCTTGCTGTGCTTTGTTTGGGTAAATCTCACCGCTGAATGCGGAATTTAAATGCTAATGAAATTTCCAGGGAAATGAAAAAAGGCAAGAAAAAACAACCATTTTGTCAATTCTGGGAAAAAAATGTGGAGTAGCTGTCTTTTCCTCTCGTTCTGGATACACCTCTGATTGTCCTGTCCTATCATACAATCCATCAACCAAACTTATAACACGGGCTTTCCTCTCAAACATCTGACAAATGTACTGTCCAGATTTGTGCTGCTCTATCATATTGCTTTACATATTCCAGAGACAGTCTTTATGCAGTTTAATCCTACTGTATTTACCGGCTGTTCGGTCCGTTCAGCCTCCGACAGAGGAGATGGCACTCAGACTGAGCCAGTGTGCGGAGCAGGGCCCTGCTGGTAATGACCATTTCCCTTAGCCTTGCTTTATTCAACAGCAATGCATCACACCCTGTCATCTCTGAACTACGACCACTGCCTCCTCCCGAGAGCCAAGGAGCAGGATTTAAATGAAACCCAGACAGTATGATTTAGGACGTATGCAGACGAAGAAGAAGGATGTGTGGGGCGTTGTGGGAGCTGGCGTGAGACAGCACTTGTTTAATTGTGTTAAAATGGTGCCATGATATGCAGCAGTTCTTCACCACCCTGTTTTCCCATTACAGCGTCGGCTGATTTGTACTGTATCGACACGAATGAATCACTGTTTCTCCATCACTTCTGCTCCCTTCGGGTCAGCTCTCCTCCTCCGCGAATGGAGAAATGCCTGATTGTGATCTATGGGTTGAGTGTGCCTTTGGCGATTCTCGGTTTTCGGGGTCAGAGCAGTGGGGGAGGGTGCAGGTGTGGTGCGGAGGACGACTGCCGT
This sequence comes from Aldrovandia affinis, assembly GCA_029706075.1. Classification (NCBI taxonomy): domain Eukaryota; kingdom Metazoa; phylum Chordata; class Actinopteri; order Notacanthiformes; family Halosauridae; genus Aldrovandia; species Aldrovandia affinis. The sequence goes on along the minus strand of JAINUG010000035.1, from coordinate 3,416,713 downwards.
TGGGACGTGGAGATCTTCTCAGACGACCCGCCCCCTCCCCCTTCCTCCTCCATTCCCCGTTAGACCCTCTCCCCCAGCTTCTGTCCCGTTCATCTCTCCAGAGCCAGCCCAGCCTCCTCCTCTCTCCACCGCCGTCCCCGCGGCGGCCCGCCTACATGACGCTGCACTTGCCCTTGAGCTTGTCGGCGCGCTTCTGCTTGCCGGAGCGCTTGCCGTCGATGTTGAGGCTCATGTTCCTCTTCTTGTCCAGGTTGAGCAGCTCCTGGAACAGCTCCTTGACGTTGTAGTTCATCTTGGCCGACGTCTCCATGAAGGCGCACCTCCAGGCGGCGGCCTGCGCCTCGCCGTCCTTCGTCTCCACCTCGCGCTGGGTCTCGTCGCTCTTGTTGCCCACCAGCATGACGGGGATGCTCTCCACGCTGCCCTTGATGGCCAGCATCTGCTGGTAGATGGGCTTGAGCTCCTCCAGGGACTGGCGGCTGGTGACGGAGTACACCAGGATGAAGGCGTGGCCCTTGGAGATGGAGAGCCGCTGCATGGCGGGGAACTGGTGGCTGCCGGTGGTGTCGGTGATCTGCAGCGTGCACACGCTCTTGTCGCAACTGATCACCTGCCGGTACGTGTCCTCCACCGTGGGGATGTAGGTGTCCCGGAAGGTGCCCTTGACAAAGCGGAGCACCAGCGAGCTCTTGCCTACCCCGCCCGCCCCAAACACCACCACCCGGTAGTCATTGCTCTGCTCTGGCATCGTGGACCTGTGGCGTTGCGGCTGCCTTTCCCCTCGTACTTTTTCCTTTAACACCTAGGACAGAAAAGAGAACTGACATCAGTGAGGGATTTCGGAAGGGTTTTGTGCATGGACGTGTCACTTCTTTCATTCTGA